>JAOYMR010000012.1:1353308-1392913 GCA_025802075.1 Tenebrosternarchus preto | reverse complement strand
TCCCATTAACCCCCACCCCCGAGAAAGTGACAAGGAGCTACCGCATAGCAGAGTTAACAAGCATATTTGATATGAGCGCATGTGATATGAAAGCATACGTACTGTAAGTAAACGCCTTGTATATAACACGATAAATTAACGTTAATATTACATTCTACTGAATTAGGTCTAATAATATCACATTGGCAGTGTAACCCATTCTTTCTTGATTGTGTTTTTTTACGTAACCTACCCAAATCTTTTTACCCCAAAACCTACACTTTACACTGTTGGGTAGCTGTTTGCTTTTGCCTAATTGTTGCCTCAGTTACAGACCTCCTGTGTCTGTCCTGAATAAATGCGAGGTGACAATGATCTATTTAAATATTTCCCCTTTCTTCCGCCACAGTCGCGGAGATCTTCTGCGCCCCTCCTTGAACGCGATTCAGTTCAGCGCTGGCCAGCGTGGCACTCACCCAGGAGGTGAATGAAGAGGCCGGGTGTGAAAGGGGGGCTCAGCAGATGGGCCTTGGACACTTCTCCAAGAGAGACACAATGGTGGAGAATATTAATTTGCTTTGCATCCACATTGAGGGTCTTATATAGATGGTTCATTAGCTCTCTGGTTTCAGACCGATTTTACAGCGTTTAACTACCGAGGTTCTTGATTCAACCAAACGGAGGTTCACAGTTGAAGTCACAGTTGTATGTGAGGTTTGAGTCAGCGAAGCAGCTTCTATAAGAAGCAGTTACATTCAGGGGGGAGAAAAATATTCCTGCAATTCGGACTACATGCATTAAACCAAAATGAACAATTTATATTTACAATTAAATTCGTCTGAAAGCAAAACTAATAAGGTCCCAAACTAATAAGATACTGAATTTTCCCAGTGTTTAAATCTTGAAAACAAATGCAATGAATTAATAACACTTCTAGCTACCATCCGAAGTTCGTGCAATCCTTACATTGTAATAACTCATTATGATTACATCATTGCTGCATTGTTTTATGCGCTTCATGTTATAATGAAGTACAGCCACTAGATGTCGCTGTACATATGAAACCACAAAACCCTCAATCTAGGTTTTATTACCCCGTTCACTTCCCTTGCTCGAAAATACAGCTGCTCTTGTAGCCTACCCAAATGCTCAAAAAAAGTATTCATGAATAAAAATTAATAATGTGCACATAATTCACTTTAATGGAGTGAAAATCGCATTTAAAGCACTCGGTTAGATTGAATGTTCTCATTTGTTGAAAACAGATCCGCCATCAGTATAACTGCACTGGCAAACGTAATGACACTACTTCCAATTTAAAGACATCAATCACCCCCCCAAAAAATTACCCACCTTTGGTAGTAGTCTAACAACATGCAATAGTACACAAGTGTTCCTCTTAGAACAAGAGTAGTACACAAGTGTTCCTCTTAGAACAGCTGTTATGTTGTAGTGACAAATATCAGTACAGTAGGCAGATGAGCACAAATCTGATATCCTCCTGCTGTCACAAACCCAGGCAGATCATTGCTGTGGAGAACCCAGCAAAGAACAGACCAACTTGTGACAAAGGACAAAAAAAAAAAACAACTAGATGGGAATCTCACCTTAAAACATGGTCAAAATTTGCTGTTGTCTAGAACTAATGTGGGAAATATCCCGTTTTTTTTCCTTCATAACTGCAGGATCTGTCTCAAAGAACTACATAATTACAGTAAAACTGTCAAGCTATGCATGAAAAAAAATTTATTTAGCACCTCTCAAACCTAAGGCCACTTGTTATGCATCACAAAAAATAAAAAATATGTAATATATATTCTCTACTTAACATACTAACACAAGCATAGGGACAAATCGAAAACATTTCTTAAAAAAAAGAAAGAAAATGTTTATTTCAGACACATTCGTGAATGTCAAACAAAGCTGCATTCTTATAATTAGAGTGGTATTCAAAGTACAGTTAAAGGACCGTATGACAGCAAATACGAAAAATATTTTAAAAACTAATATGACAAAGCACTACAGATCTACATAAACCAGATAATTGTGCTATGCACATTCAGAGAAACAGCCGTTCTCCTCCACCTTAAACTGTTCCAGGCAAGAACTACCACTAACCAAAAAAGGAGGGTTGGGGCAGGAGGGGGGGTGAAAAGACTGAAGACACATAGTGTTAACTTTACAAAAGGAGAATAACACTGTACATCTTAAAAACGTTTCATATACACAGCCTAACAATTCTTGTTTCTGCTGTATTAGGTTTGAGGACGCAAATCGTATACACTTGGATTTATGGCATGAACAAGACGATAGGCTCCATCAGTACTCTACTCTACTCATCATCTTCCTCATCGTCTTCGTCGTCATCGTCTTCGTCGTCATCTTCACCCTCATCGTCATCCTCGCCAGCAGCCTTTTTGGACAACCCTGCAATACCTTTTGTGCGGTATACAGCAATATCCTGCATAGGGAAACAATAAGTAAACAACACCAAGAAAAACACCAAGACTTTATACTCAAAAGATGCGTTCACTGGTAACTGTGAAAATCACAGAAAGGGCTCACCTTGTCATATTTCTCCTTCAACTTGGCCGCCTTCTTCTCATAAGGTTGCTTTACTTCTGCTGATGAGCTGTTCCACATCTCCCCAAGCTTCTTCGCTATGTCTCCAATGGACAGGCCTGGGTTCTCGCCCTTGATCTTGGGGCGGTAGTCACCGCAGAAAATGAAGAACGCTGACCTGAATGGCAAGACGACAAACATGTTCCTAGAGTAGTCACAAGTGTAAAAACAGAAGCACCTGGAATTTCTGTCACTAGGATATGTACGTACGGAGGTCTCTTGGGGGCGTTAGGGTCCTTAAAACGCTTCTTCTTTTCACCTTTGGGAGGGACGTAGTTCTTCATTTCTCTTTCATAACGAACCTTATCTTGTTTTGCCATATCCTCAAACTTGCCCTTCTCTTTGGGTGTCATTGACTGTGAAGAGAGTGGTAAAAAAAATAAATAAATTGCATCACTCAAAAAAGCACTTCCATTTGAATAGAAATCACTTAAATTCACCACTACAACTGACAGGATGTCAGCAAGATTTTTGTAAAAATCAGAAAATACCTTCCATCGCTCTGAGCATTTCTTGGAGAATTCAGAGAAGTTAACACTAGCATCTGGATGTTTTTTCTTATGCTCCTCACGACAGGTCTGCACGAAGTAGGCATAAGAGGACATCTTTCCTCTGGGCTTCCTCGGATCTTTAACCATCTTGCAGAGTCTTTAAAAGAAGTTTTGATATTAACGACTTTATGAATAAAAGAAGTAATGATCAAATGTGGTCAAATGTAAAATGTAATGTAACCTGTAATTTTAAGATCGTCAATTAAGTTATATGTAACAATTTATGTTAATAATTTAATGCAATTCTTCATTGTCCAAGTCGTTTATTAATTTTTAATAAACGTTTCTCTAGATCGTCAGTCATATCATGCAGGAATACATGATTCAAAGATGAAGTCATACACCGTTTGATCGTACGGTGAAAGACAAGGACCTCAAATTTACGAACGCAAAACCATAAATTACATTACAGGAGGATTTAAAAAAATCAACAATTTCATATTTCAGTTTTGGGGGGTTTTTTTGTGTGTGTGTTTTTTGTAAAACATATCGAGAGATGGATAATCATCACCAAACAAGTCAAGACATGGAAAGCGAGGGTAGACACGACTACCCCTACAACAATAATATTTCTTCTTCCATTTTGAAAAAGCCGTCTTCATGAGAGAAAGTCCCCCTCATTCGTCTCCTCCCACATTCCCAAGTAATTTCAGAAGCCTAAATAAATCGGCTTCGAGGCCTTTTCGCGAGCATTGCTTCCCTTCAGATATTATCAGGTGTCCCTCTGAAGAACTTCCTCCATATCGACAGAGTTGTCTGTACGATACGCGGTTCGCAGGGGGAGTCGGCAGAGCCTTCGGTCTTAGAATGGCCGTCGCGCGCGCACTCGCGCGTGTGCTGGCGCGCTCCCGCTAGCCACATTAGCGAGCTAGCATCGCTCGGACTAATATGGCTTCCTGTCTTTATGTCTGCAAGGCAAATCCACATACGGGCCGCCACTAATTTAACACTTTGGCCTGTTTTTTATTTTAACCTTTCGATTTTTTGGGAGGGGGGAGGAAAAAAACATTTGGAAAGTTAAAATGGCACTGATATACAACGAGCTGGGGAGAAGAACGGTAGAAAATAAACAAGATAAAAATACATCTTCGTGAACGGAGCTTTAAAACGTCATCCCATCCCCCGCTACTCACTAAATGCAATGATGCACTGAATATCCTATGCAGCCATATTACAATACTGACAACACACATCCCATTTTGTGAAGCACATTTATGGAGAAAAAAACAAAGTGCGTTGATACGCGACATAATTCTGAGCAGTTTTACACATTTTGGTTGTGAAGTGTCTCGTAACACGGTGACATTAGCACTGCGTTCAATCTGGAGTACTGGCTCACACAATAGCTTAGCCTGATCTCGTAAGCACGCTAGCAAATACCCAAAGTCAAAGAGCTAGCGACTAACAGCTATGCTAAGCTAGCTGGCTATGCTTAGTTCAGTTTATTGAAAGACATATAGCTAGCTAGCAAGGAACTTTGAACTGGCCGTATAAACAGTCATAGAAAAAGGTGTATTTATAGCACATCACAATTTTAGGTCACGACATTAACAAGTAAGCATAAATACTGACTGGCTGGCCAACAGTAAATTGAATCTGACAAAGATGGGCCGGTTATTTCAAAATCAAATATCCAGTAACAAAGGAAATATATATTTTTTAATACAGCATTTTTATAAAATGTATGACTGAAAACCTTGTGAATACAATCTGAAAACTCACCAAGGAAAACCCTCGGTCCGCAGCTCCTGTTGTAGATGCCTACAGATAATAGATTGAAGTACAATAACACCGTTGCGCGGTCTTCCAAGTGCGTGTTCGTCCTTCTGCCCAAGAGAAACAGAAATCAGTCTCGCGTCCTATTGGCTACCGCCAAGTCTAGCGAGCTCCTGATTGGCTCCGAGCAGTCTATAGGCGATAACAGAGACAAGAGGGGGTTGGTCGTTTTTACGAGAGACGTCATATTTTGAATGGCGCGTTAATACGAAATGTGTTCCGCCGCGATACATGTCTGATGATAGCGAAGGCATTGATTTATACTGGGGTCATCAGTATACTGGCAGTGAAGGAAATATACCGCTGAAAAAGAAGAAGAAAAAAATAGCATTGTATGTCATCATTTGTTATTATTTTATTTTTTATTATAGAACAAATACTTTCCGAATATTGTTTTTCTTTAATGCTGTGGTAATATTTTTTATTTATTTACATTTTTCGCTCACCACCAGTGGTCTGAGGAAGCTAGGCGCTGTTTAGCTACAGATCTATCTGTACAGAGATATATACAGCTAAAGGTGTTGCTTACAGCAGAACAAGCAAACGCAAAATGTGAAAATGAATGATCGTTAAATTAAATGAGTACTGGATTCATGCAACTCCGATTCTGATGACATACGGTTCAATGTGAATTATATGACAGTGGGTATTTCAAGTACTGGGTTAAATGTTTTATTCTGAAATTAACAAATGATCCTTAAACGATCATTGTTCGGTCTTCCAAGTTCGCGCTGTCACTGCATTTGCGTAAGTTACCTTAAATAATAAATATCAGACATGCAATTTTTCGTTTTCCCACTGAGAGGCGCAACGGACAAAAATTTGAAACTTGATGGACGATATGGAACCTACTTGTTCTCATTGTAATTTTATAGCTTGCACTAAGGTTTACATCGTGTGCGACTAATCCATGCTATGTTCAGGCTATGTTGAACTTTGAAGACGGAAATATTTTGAAGTGATAGAAACAGTAGCTAAAAACATTAGCCAGCAGTAATGGACTAAATCGGTGCGCCACGGGTCGTCAGTCAGCACCACACTGCCCACTGCTTCTAGTACTGGAGCGCCAATGTTGTGCGTCTCCTATAACAACGCAGACGTCCCTTTCTCTCAAATGCTTGCCGCTCGTGTAGTCGTGTTTAATAAGCATTTTTGGTGTGGATTAAAACTGTTTTGGGGAGGCTCCTCGAAGACCACTGGGGTTAGAGAATGACGACAAGCAAAACTTACTGGTTTTACTAGAGGAATTTTATAAATTCCCTAGGAGAAGAGGACAAGAGAAGAGGGTTCGCAGTAACCGTTAAGAAAATACATGAATATGGCAAACTGTGGTTAGTTCTAGACTATGTAAAGATATTTTTTATGCGTTTTACCAAATCGTTTGGTTAGGGTGATTGTAACTTTACATTAAATGGTCTTAATTAGCTAACAGTGGTGTTCTAAATATTTCTAAGATGTGAAAAAATGGGACCCATATGAGACCTCCCAGAAAAGGGACTTTGTGTATAGACCAAGCTCATCGACTCCAGTTTTAAGGTAGGCCTTTCCTCTAGAAACAGTAATTACACACATATGATTGGTAGGTTACTCCTCTCTCTGTTATGATTGTATACAGACAGTAGTTTATTCCAAAACATCTCATAAATGACAACTAAAGTGGAGTGTGCTTTAATCTCAAAAATATTAATTCTTTCCTATACCTTCTATCGTAAGACCTATGACATCTAAGGCGTATGGAAATTCATACGCTGTAGATGATCCTGTGGGTGTAACTGAATATAATGAGGACTTTTGCTGGAAGCCACCATCTAAGCCTGCGTGCATTCATACTGGATCTGCCTCTGGCAACTCGAGAAACAACCCACATCCAAGACAGGTGAAAAGATGTTTTTAGCTGTTAGAAGTCCTTGTATTTGTTGTGAAAAACCTTTGCAAGTACTGTAAAATTTTGTGAAACTCTTGGAATGATTTCTGTATACATGGTATGTGTGTGGTCTATTCTTCAACATGGTCCTCAAAATAATGCTAGACCATCCTATTTAGCAACCAGATGTTTTACATTGTACATAGGCTCTTTGTATATCCTAATCCATGTTATAATAGTATTCTTTAGTTCACAGATACTAAAATAATTTTGCCTGAGAAGCACTTTCAGCAAGTTATATTGTAAGTTTATACACACAGCATCTGGCTGTGTGTGTTTGTGCTCACCAAACCAGTACTTTCTTCATGTTCTTTACCTCTAGGCTTTTATGGTATGGAGGATTCCACCTGGACTGAAGCCTTGTGAAAACCTTCCAACTGAGGAGGAGGTGCGAACCACTCTATCGGCTCAGTACAAATCCACCTACAGGACTGACTTTCTGGGCATACCTCAAGGTTGGAGGTCTCACTGCATTAAATAAATTCTTTCCCGAATCCTTGAACAGTTCATGCAAAAAAGAGTCATTGAATAGCTAGATGTTTTGGCCAGTGATGTGACAATCCAGTTGTGTACTGTATTAGAATTTCACTTTTATTTTTGGCTGCCTTTGCTTTGTAATGAGTCAGTAGCCCTGCTGTGTCGTCCCCAAGCACAGCTGTTCCACTGTTCTGGTTTCACTGTAGGGATTGTGGTGAACCATACAGTCCTTGCTCCTCTTAAGACACGACCTGAAGTCCCTAAGCGCATCCAAACCGAGATGAGGTACAACTACCGCAAACCCATTCAGAAAGCAGAGCTTCAGGGAAATATTTCCCGCTATGGGTGTAATGTTCTGCATGGGATTGCTCCAGTGGGCATAGGTGAGCTTTGGATCACTGCATTTCTATCTCACTGTTGAGGTTTGGAATTTACTGCATGTGAAAATGGAGAGTTCTTAATAATAATAAATAAATAAAAATGGTTATTAGCCAATGTAATGCAGTTTTATCTATGCCACCATGTTCTCTTGTTATGCTGTAGTCCCTACAGTTGTTCAAAAACACATCACTGACCTGGAGAGCAAGAAGCAAATGACCACCTACAACAGACATTTTGGAGGTCAGTTTACTGACCTCTCATCATCAGTGCTCTGCTCCCTCAAACCTGAGGAAGTCCAGAACTTCTACAAGCACCTACCTGAAAAAGGTGAGCAAGAAAAAAAACCTTTTAGGCATGAGGTGCATTGTTTAGTATTCTGTGCTTGTTGTATACAACCGTCCATTTACATTGTCTGCAGAGTAAAGTGCATATATGAAATGATAACACAGACTTGATTTCTTTTTTCTTGATTTTTTTTGTTGCTTTTTTTGTTCAGAAAAGATGGTGATGCAGACATTCTTGCAGAAATCCTTCAGTCCATGTGGTAGTAGAATAGGGGTGAAGGAGCCAGCAGAGCTGACCTCCGACCCTCCAGTGCTGGACAGGATGTCAGTCTGGCCTGGGCCTCTGTGATTGTTACATTCATGGTTTTGAGTATGTGTGTAATAAAATGATAAATTGCTTCCTAATGCAATTGTACTGCTGTCTAGGTGGATGTCCAAATGATGATGGGTATTCATAAAAAGTCCAATTTTAATGTATATCAGAAATTAATGTTTTGAAATATAATGATTTGATGTTAAATTGATGCATGTTTTCTGACAGGAAAGAGTTTTAGCTTTGGAGGAAGACTCACAGTTAGGTTAACCTATTCAACATAGATTCAGATATAAAAATAAAACTGATGTGAAATATGATTTGATATTAAATTGATGAATATTTTTGACAGGGAAGAGTTTTAGCTTTGGAGGAAGACAGTTAACCTGTTCAAAATAAATTCAATGATAGAAATAAATGGTGGAAGAAATCAGTCTCATTCTGCAAACATGAAACAGAAAATAAACGCTGAACTTGTGTTAAAACACTGAGTACATGAGATCTGTTTCCTTTGTCACCTCAAGGACATTTTTACTCTAAAATGCTAACAGATTAGTCTGTGCTAGGCCAAAGGCATATGCTGTTCCAACTCTTTTCAAATACTCAACTTAGGTTTCAGCACAGAGGGGGGCTCAAAGTCAGGTCAGGTGAGAGGTTTGGATATCAGGTAACATGAACCTGAGGCGAGCTGTGGGTTGGGCTGTGTCGTGCAACCATAGTGTCACAAAACACAAGCAAGGAACCTGTGTGGAGCAAGAGTCTCCCGCATTCTCAGCGAACTGCTCATCCGTACTCCTCCAGTGATGCTGCTGGGCAAGAAAGCTCGTCCCACCTCCGCTGGTGGGAAGATCGAAACCCAAAACGTACCCAGGTATTCTTCTCTGGTGTGTGCCTTTGTAGCGCTTGTATACAGACAAGGATTTCTTCAGGCAGGTAAGGTTTTCTGGCACCATTTCCAAGAAACCCCTTCTTAATTTGCTCTGCAATGATGCCCCCTTTGCTTTAATCATAGTGCAAGATAAAGGGTTGGCAGCACATCTGCATTCTGGTATTAGCAGTCTCCTGTTCTCATGCTCTCGTCTGTTGTTAAGAGATTGTTTATGGTTGCCAGGAAGCTGTAGCACACTGTGGTAACCATGCAGGAAGATGCTTGAGAAGTGAGCTCTAACTGCATCGCCGCGTGTCCTTGAGGAGTGGTTCATTTGTGTTTTGACAAATGAGTGTGAAGATTTTGGTCGACTTTCATTCAGTTAGCCTTGAAGCCCCGTGATCATTCGCCGAGCAAATCTAATTTGGATGGCTCCTGCTGTCATTTTGCTGCACTTAAACAAACTGAAACAGAGTTACCTTAAGTGTAAGGAACCCAGTATTGATTGCTATCTTCAGATCTGAACACCACTAAAAATCTCCACATTGTATTTCACTGTTTTAGTTACAGGATACTATGAAATCCTTTATGATTCCTGTTATTGTTTGTTTATATAAATTTTCTGGATAACAAATAAGTAATATACGTTTATCAGTTCTATTCTATTTTAAGTCATGGAAGTTTCATTTCTATAAGCTGTTAAAAGCCTGAAGACATGTATTTAAGTTGAACATACATAATACCAGCATCTCTCCTCCCCTTCCCAGTATTCTGACGGAGTTAGGGCCTGCATCCGGTACCACAGAACACGGCCTACTGAAACAACGGGGTCCGGGGTGTTGGCCTGGCGAGGAAGGCCATGCTACAGGCTCCGGCCCCGGTGAAAAAAGCCCGAAGCCAGAGTGGCTGGAGAGGGAGCTCCTGAGGCAGGAACACAGACGACACTCGCTCGATCTCGGGGCCAGCACGGAGCTCACCGTCCGCCAGCGTGCTGCGCACATCCGGCGGACTTTCACGCTCTCTAAACTCAAGGTAAAGTTATGTTTTTAATAGCACTCACTGTTGATGTTTTTCATGAAAACATTGACTCAGAAGTTGTGTCATCTATGAGCAATTTTTTTACTACCGTACCTTTTCATGTCAGACTAGTTTTGGTGAATTGGGTGGTGATTGGGTGGGAGACATGTGGAGGCTGGTTACAGGAGAAAGATTCATTACCACGGTGGTGGGTTTAACTGAAAGCACATGTACTGATCAATATGCAAGGCTCTCGTCTGGCATGCTGTAAATGTAAGATCATATTATAAATTTATGGTAATGTTTATTTCGTATTTTTATTTGTCCATGCCTTTAAATATTTGTTAATTACTTAAAATTAATTGTTTCCAAACAGAACACGGAGCACTGTATATAATGTAACCCTAGCTTCAAAGCTGATGGTTTACTTCTTAGAAGTTCTTCATATAATTCATATCAATGAATGTGTGGCTCACTGAGGTTGGGGTGCCACTAGCATTTTGAATGTTTTTTAAGGGTTATGACCTCAAGGTGTCACTGGAGTGCTGGCATATGTCCTGTGGGTCCAGCAAGTGCTCTTTCACGCTGCCTTCGTAGGCTTCTTTCAACAGCTCCTCAGGGAGGCTACTGTAGGACGGAAAGGGGGTTCTGACAGAAATTATATCTTGAGCTCATAT
The DNA here is from genome assembly GCA_025802075.1 of Tenebrosternarchus preto. NCBI lineage: Eukaryota > Metazoa > Chordata > Actinopteri > Gymnotiformes > Apteronotidae > Tenebrosternarchus > Tenebrosternarchus preto. The sequence continues at coordinate 1,382,044 of JAOYMR010000012.1, read as the reverse complement.
GAATGGAATTCTTTAATTCATTAGTTGACAGGTCTCCAGAGACCCTGACCAGCCAGAGCTGGACTAGTCTTCACAATACGTTTGCATTCTGCTTTTCTAGGAGAGTGCTTGAGCTTCTACCACATTGGTTTCATAAGGTTATATCCTGTTTATACTAAAGGTAATTTGCCACCTGACTGCACTCTGAAATGGGTTTTAATGTTACACTGAGTGTATTCTATAGCTATTTGAATTTTGCTCCTCACCAAGAATCTCTTAAATGTGTAAGAAACGATGCATCCTGGTCCAATCTTTAGTATGTGCCATATGTTTGCATTTATAATTAGCCAACAACCATTTTTAAGGACTGTATATTGCAACATTATCCAACCCAGTTCTCGGGGCCCATTGGACGGTTCCATGTTTTTGCTCTGCCCAGTTTACCAACACATTAGGTTACAGATAAACCATGGACCCTGAGAACTAGGGTGGGAATCACTGGTACATAGAGTACATTTACGGAAAACCTCCACTTATAGGCTAATGTATAGATAGGGTTATGTATAGATAGGGTTATGTATAGATAGGTTGTATCTATCTCTAGATTTTATTTATCTCTTTTCATGATTTTTACTTGAACATTAAGAAGCCGCCATTAATTTCCTCTATATTTTTTAATAACAGGAGAGATGTGCTCTATAGTGAAAGACTTTGGACATTTGAATGCCACTGGTAGCACCAAATGCCCAGAAAATAAATATAAAAGTCAAAATTTAAAATGAGATGTTCACAGTGACAACAGCATTCATGTGGAGAATATTTTATGACACTTTGTTGCTGATTGTGTTAAACATGTTGGTTATTATGCATTTGACCTCAATCTTGTCCCTGTTTTTTTTTTTTTTTTTTTTTTTTTTTCATTTTCTAATCTCTCAATTCCCACCTGACACTGAGTGAAGAAGCTATTAGCTTCTCGACTCAGAGGATGTGGCTGGAGTACAATTGCATTCCCCCAAGGCCAGGACTTTGTGTCCTTTCCTTGTGAGAGCTAGAACAAAGAGTTTGAGCTGGTTTAACCAGTCCACCATCTACTTTGTAATCATCTGATTGTATAAACCATGAACCCTGGCCACTTCCATACTACACACTGTATTTACAAAGACTTAAATGAGAGAAAATAGCAGGTAGAAGTGAAGCACGTGGCAGGAAAGCAGGTGTGGTTTAATGTGAAGAAATAATTCCACCATAAGAGCAAGAGCAATAATGGGCAGAACAGTAAGAGTCCTGCCATTTAGCAGCACGAGTGTCGCATTGTCCCTAGAAAAGAAATGTCAAATGCTATTTTCCTTCCTTTTTTAAATTCCTGGTAATGGAGACGTTGATGTGGGGTGGTATGTGTGGTTAGACCAGAGCACCTTGTGATTTCACCAAAATTCCTCTGAGGTGTCTGATCTCAAAAATACAGCTCCAGTGGTCCATCTAGTCACCGATCCACCAGGCACTGTCACTGCAAAGCTTCACAGAAGCAGGTGGGTTATAAATGTGTTGATGGACTGATCCTGATGGACTGATCCTGATGAACTGATCCTGATGGACTGATCCTGATGGACTGATCCTGATGGACTGATCCATTGCTGCAGTCCTTTTTTTTTGCTACCCAAATGTTTCCTGCAGGTAAAAAGAAAAGCCATGTTGCTAAGAAACCACGTTCAAGTCGAGGAGAGCCACTTGCAATGGAAGAACATCTTGTCTCGGGATCTCGCCCTGTTTCTTTTGTATTTAAGATAGCAGCATGTTTCACCCATGCCAGCAGCTTTCACATCACACTTAATTTACACTCACAGCAGTCTCCTTGAAGTGCTCCAATTTAAAAATGTGCCCCACGTTTCTCTCTCCCTCCCTTCACTCCCTTTCCCTGGTAGTGCACTGAGTTCATTAATTGGCTGGTAAGGAGATATATGTTTGCTCTTCCAATTTGAAGTGCTTGTTTGCTTAGCAGTGCTCTGCTCCCACTCACCTTTGACGTGAAATAACCCAAAATAAATATAAGATCAGTAACCCATGAATACACAGGAATTATGATGATGGCTGGGATTAAAAATGTGACTTTCTGCATGTGGAGTGTGCTGCTGCATATTAATGGTTGCTGAGATTTTAATGGTTTTCCCATAAAATTTGTAGTGATTATCTTTTATGGTGTTCATTTTGAACTTGGATAAACCCTATAAAATTCAGTTAACCACTGTGCACATGCGCTGGTTGACATCGTACTGATGATCTGTGCATCCTATCAATTTCCACACAACAGATTGAGCAGAGGGTGTCCCTCGAAAATCTCAGCAAGCTGAAGTCAGCGTTTGAGGTCAGCAATGAAAATATCATTACTCTGTATTAATATTATATTATAATAATCAAATCAGGGCTGGTGTCTCTTGTGAACTATGAAAAACTCTCTTGGGCAGGACTTTGAAAAGGACGGTACCAGATCTGTTAATCTCGCTGAGTTCCGTCTCATCATTAAGAAGTGCCTGGGCCTGCCTGATATTGTAAGTCATAACGGTATCAGTCCAGCACTGAGAGGAAACTCCAGACATTTTTTTTGCATTAATTTCTCATGTCCGTTGTATTACAGCGTACTGTTTATGTATGCAGATGACTGAGGTCTACACTTCCAATGACTGTCGTTTAAAAATAGCCTTTGTGATGTACGCTGATGCTTTGCCTGTTCCTTCTGACGCCTCTCTGAATGTCACAGAATGACGCTCAGATCCACGAGCTTTTTATGAAGATTGATTACTCTGGTCAGGGCAGCATTGAATGGGTATGAAGAATGCTGTGCTTATTACATACACATCACCCACCCTTCTTTCAATCAGGAAACAGAACATTTCATTTAATTCAGTATTGCTTATTCCTCACACGCTCTCATAATTACCAGATCTAAAGCACTTTCACAGCTGAAAAGACCTGATAAACCCAAATATTCCCTACTGAAGTGAAAGAGTGTACCCAGCCACAAAGCCGTCACAGCTGGTGTAGAAGTAAACACAGAACACTTATTGGTCTGGTGTAAACACTAAAAGTTAGCCAAAAAACAAATTGAAATTTATTTTACTGTTAAAAAAACAGGTTCAGTGTTTCAAAAAAAGATAAAACCACACGGCCCAGTTCTAAATATTAATATACACGTCATGCTGCCTCTCCAGCTTGTGAACCATGCTTCAGTTTGGGGTTTGTATGTATCTCATGTAGACACACAGTTAAATAGTTAATGTTGTATTTTGTTAGTATGCCTAGCAAACATCTGGGTTGAATGTAATTCTGTAGGAATTTGATTAATGCTGCCACAATTACTGTGTGTAAAATCAGGATAAGTTCTGCACATACATGCAGTTGGAGTACACAGAAAAGGAGCAGTCTGTGGCGCGTGGAAAGCAGGTGGCGTTTGTGTTGCCAGCCACCATAAAAGCGCTCAGTCATGGTGAAGCCGTCCTCAGGATTCACCCCACCCCTGACGGAGCCGTTGTAACAGTCAGAGAAGATGGAACAGTCGACTATTGGAGCTCCAAACTTCAGCTGAGGAAGAGAAAGAATGTTTTCGTGAGTAAAACCCTCTACGTAGATCCATGAGTGGAGTCGTCCTCTACCCAGAGGTACAGGGTCGAATGTAACCATGGTTTTAAATTGTGGATCATGATTATGTATGAGAAGATCAAAGCGCAGAGTAGGAAGAGACTATAGTCCTACAGAGAAAGAGATTCCAGGGAGTAACTGCAGTATACTGACATAGACATAGTCAAAACTGCATAGTAGTACACAAAATTTCCAAAGAAACAAGATGTGTAATGTCAAGAAGCAAGAAGAACGAATAGCCTATATATAGCTTCTGTATGTATGTGTGTGTATTTACTATAGAATTTTGCCTTGTTTTTGTATTTTAACCAAAGCACGAAAGACCCGCTGGACGAAAACCAAAGTGGGCCACTGATTTCATCACAATGCCTCAGTATAACAAGCTGATTGTTGGAACAGGGTGAGGATGACTTCACAAAATAGTGTTACAGGACAGTTATCCCTTGTGTTTGTCTGAACCTCCATGTTTTCGGTGCATCCCTGTAAATCACATGATCTGATTGGATGGTAATCGGTCCCAAATGTAATCAGTTGAGCTGTGATGGGGGAGGGGGGGTTGAACAGTGGGGCTCAAAAAACTGTCAATGAATGCCAAATATGTTCTGAAGCAGTGGCTGCAGAGACCACGGAGCAGTTAGCTGGAGAGCCCAGGAGATATTTAATTGCCTCAGATGTGACTGAAAAGAGACGATCGTTATTTTGATAATGATATTTGCCTATCTTGACTTTTATATAATCAAGTACCTGAAGATGTCCGTAGAAAAAGGTCCATCTAAGCGTCCTTCATGTCCTTTTCCTTCTTAAGACATTAATGTAAGTTTTTCTATTTCGCAGGGACAGAGAAATCCAGCTGTATGAGTTCTCTTCGCTGGAACCTTACTGTCAGATAAACTGCCTGGAAACTGTGCCTCTGAAATTAGACTACTGGTGAGGGCATGTTTAGAACCGTCCGCTTCATGGGACAATTCGCAGAAAAATATAGTGACGACCCAAGATAAAAATGTTACTGAAGCAGCTCTGAGCAATTTAAGGTCTCAAAATGTATATAGTATACTGTCTCCCACAGCGAAGCTACTGTCGATCTTAATGACATGTTTGTGCTCTTCTCTCTTCTTAGCTACACTGGCCCTGACGAATGTGCCATCTTGTATGGTGATGCTCAGGTAATGTTAACCCCCGTCCCTACGGCTACATCACCATGCAGATGAGCAGGGAAGTTCATGGCATTAGTCAGATTAATTATGAGGCTTTTGGCATCCTAGGGCTGTGTGAATATCATATTAATGACATCGGTGGGGGAGACTCTGAGGTAAACAAGCTTTTTAATAATTCTTGTATTCCTTCTGCTTTCTTTTGGAGTCGAACGACTAAAACGAGCCATGCGTGTTTGTTTCTTATTTTCATAAATGAATATTTGATATTCAGCACTGACACAGGTCAGTGAAGTAACTCAGCATGCATGGATTCACATATGGAAAAGCATTAAATGTTAAGCATTATGGTCATGACTGTAATCACACGCTGATATATGCAGCCAAGATAAGTGGACTGTGCTATCAGTGAGTTTGGTTTGGGTTCAAATGACAAACGAATTAAAAGCCTTGGTGAGTTATATCTGTTTTGATGTTCTGAAGTGGAATGTGATTCATTCCTCTTCCTTTTAAAAGCTTTTTAAAAGATACATTTATCTGTAGGTTGTGGAAGAAGTTTCCAAAGGCTGAGACTGTGCCCAGTGTTACCATTGATCATGCAGTGCAGTCCCCAACTGTAACATACATTAGCTGGAAAGTTCACCAAGACTGGATAACAAAGGTTACACTCTGGTTTTCTCTTTCTAATACAATTTTATAATTCCACCACATATACTTTATAATTTATGCCACCTTCACTGGTTTAAATTTGCAAATGCAAAACCGATGACCTGATGAGAAGATACTAAAGCACAAACCCCTCATTACATGCTGTCATTTCAGGTGAAATATTTCCAAACCATCCCTGCCATTGTATCCACATCAAACCATGAAGCTTCTGCCCTTGTTATTGGTAACATACAGATGATCCACTCTCCTATTCTCCTATTCTCTGTACATTTTTCTCTCTCTATTCCATTATAAGAGCTTTTGTACTGAACAGACTGGAATAATCTAGCAAGAACAAAAGGTCTTTTTGCACAATTCTGCATAGTGGAACAGAGGAGAAGTGATAATTATCTGCTTTTTTCCTCATTAAAACCTGAAAATAGTACATATCTTTGGTCTCTCTTTAGAGGAAAGGTCTGTGTAGAAGGCTAGAGAGGGGAGAACTGCTATTTATCCAGCATATTTAATGCCAGTGGAAGGATCTGTCAAAGCCTTCAATGTAATGAAATTCCAGTTAATCTGATTTGAATAGCCTGCCGTGATCCAAGAGGCAATGGGGAAAAGACTATGAGTCATCTGTCAGCTGGTGCTGTGTGTGTGTGTGTGTGTGTGTGTGAGAGAGAGAGAGAGAGAGAGAGAGAGAGAAAGAGAGATAAAAGCAGAGAGAGAGAGAGAGAGAGTTAGACTAAATGTGTGGGTTGGGTATGGGGTTAATTTGTTGGTGTTTCATAATGCTTACAAAATTGAAGATATATTTAGCTTTACTACCTGACAAATAACACTTCAGGGTTCTTCTCTGACACATACATTGTTTGTTTTTTGCAAGGCTGCATTCATCCATCCACCAACATCGAACAGCAGATGAGGGAAATCAAGGAGGCCCATGGGGGCAGATCCAAGAAAGCAACTATTGGCCTCAGCAGTCCTCAGCAGAGAGCAGCCAACGACCAGACTGTCTTTTCTATTTATAAAGGTGCCATGACCTTTGACCTCTGTAAGAAGCATAACCTACTGGTTACTGGGGGAATGGACAGGGTGCTACGCATCTGGAATCCCTATGTTCCGGGGTAATGGATGAATATTAATGCCTCTATCATCCTTTTTTATTAACATGTACAGTAAAATGTGTAAATAATTTGGACAATGGCAACAATGTTTGTCATCTTCACACTGTACTACAGTAAATTACATTTACAAACAAAGAAAGAAGTGATACAAGTACAGAAGGTTGGTTTTATAAGTAGAGGTTTACCACCCTTTTCTATTATTGTTACAGTCCATTTTATACGTAGTCAATTTCGAGGGACTAAAATGTATTGTATATTTGGTTGGTCAGTTGTTTTTTCATGCATAACTAACAAAAGGCCCCAAGAGTCTAGTAGTGTCATACGAGTCTGGAGTAAATACAACAACCAATCATGTGTTGATGCCAGTAAATACAACAACCAATCATGTGTTGATGCCAGTAAATACAACAACCAATCATGTGAAAAGCAAGATGGCACAATGCTGACTCATTTAGCGACACAGCTAAAACTCTGGGTAATAAATTGATCAAGAACAGTGTTCAAGTGAGGCTACCACAAAGAGAGATACACACAACATGAAAACCACTAATAATGTTTATTTTCTGTCCAGTTACTTACACATCTTCTATTTGTTTTGAAGCTCTATAGGCTCGGTGAGCATCTGCTTGAACTTGTTCTCATTATAAGAATTACCAAACATTCAGAAATAAGTCAAGCCAATTACCAATCAGATAGCTGCACTGCGAAAATAAGCCCTGCTATGTTGGCGAGGGCACCAGGGTCACTACTTCAGATAAAAACCACAGTATAGTCAATTAGTACCAAATTCAATCCCTCAAACACATTTTTCTTACACCACGACCTCCCCAACTGTTTATCTTTAGCAGGAACTTTATTTTGCACTTTGAACATGTTGGCAGAATTTAAGTTGGTGGGAATCATATGATAGTGTGGGAATGGGGGAAGGTCTCCCTATCTCTGTTTTTAGAAAATCTCGTTAATATTTCTGTGACTGCCACATTCTTAGAGCCGACAGCATCGTCTTTAATGGTCTGCCGATGCTGTAAAGAGCTGGTGGTCTGTTGCTAGAGAGAAGTTTGATGGCTCGTCTGTGTTTGTGTGGCTGTGTCTCGACACTCTGTTAACAACAGGAGGCCCATGGGGATTCTGAAAGGTCACTCAGCTCCCATTGTCTACCTCTGCATCTCCTCAGACGACGGCCGCATTTTCTCCGTCTCCACTGACGGAGCCGCTAGGGTAAGTAAACAATTAGCCATTTAATAACTGTGGGGAGTATGGAGACTGCAAGGGATGGTGTCAATGTAATATGCAAAATGCTAAGAAGAGAATAAAACGGATGAGAAGTCTGACTGATTGCTTGCTCTGGGCAAATGTTAAAATTCTTAAGCTTCGAATGAAAACTGATTTAAGTAAATTCCCACAGCAATGGACTGGTGAGATTACCTTGAAATACTGTAATCCACACTGAAAGCAGAGTTACACAACATTTTGGAAACTACAAATCACATTTTACATGCTGCAAAGCAACAAAAATAACCTCCACAATGATTAGTTTGGTTATCATTTTGTTTTCAAAGCTTTGTGGCAGTTCTGTGTTTATTTTGTCTGCTGCATCATCTCTCAAAGAAATTATGTTGGAATAATAAAAGTTGAGAAAAAAGCCAAAACATGCAATTTAGATCTCAATATTAGTTTTTGAACTATGGCTAAAAACTCTGATTTTGCTCTTGGTAGTCACATATAGACATATTAATGATGGTTATTAAAACCAGTGCAGAAAACTGTATTCAGGCCTTCACCATTATGCATAAACAAACAAACAAACAATTAAAATAAGGATATTCTAACACTGGAAGACTGTGCTTCTTTTTGTAGGGCGCAGAACACATCAGAAACTGAACGGTTGTTTGTGATTCATCCTTTTTAAATACGGGACATCTAAGATTAGTCAGAAAATGGAAGATTGTGGGTTTTTTTCAAGATATGGGACTCCCAGAATACTGCTTGTGAAACTAGAATATTGCTTGTGGTTCGTCTTTTTCAGATCTGGGACATGCAGGATCAGCGTTGCGTTTTCACGGCCCACCCGAAGGCCAGCATGCTGCGTGGGGACGTGGTTGCCTGTCTGTACTCATCAGCAGTGAAAGGTCTCTACATAGCCACAGACTCTCTCGCTCTGCTGTCCCTCAAATCCAGGTAGGTCACTGCGTGATGGGAGCCCTTGGCCCATTTTAGAGCTGCCTCCCAAAAAGATCCATAATGTTCGGCAAAGAAATAAAAATAACCCCCCCGACCTCTGCCTCCATCATCACAGATCGAGAACACATTTGTTGACAGTGTTCCAATACTTACAGTTTGTGTATTATAAAGACTTGCACAACAGCATCAGAAAGCATTATCTGCATGTATTTATTAGACAACAAAAAAGTATAAAACAGAACATTATACTACTTTCTGCTACCAGCAAGACTCTTCACTTTATTCTTTATTCCAGTATCTGAATTTGTACTGAACTTTACATGTGGATAATCCAGCACAAGTGAGCCTGTACTTTCACAAGCTTGTGTTTCCCATGCATCCCAGAGCAACGCCTGCGAAGGTTCTCTCCGTCAGGTCCCATAAGGAGGCGGTGCTGTGTTGTGGCTACAGCCCGGTGTTCCGGCAGGTGGTGAGCTGCACAGAGGGTTCGGTAAGTGTGTGTGTGGGGTGGGGGGGTGGGGGTTGCGGCTGGGAGCGCCAACAGCCGGTGTCCCTCCGGGGGACACCATAGCCTCGGGTGGTGCACGAACCTCGCTGGATCTCTCACACTTAATCCTCCATCTCTGGTGATCTATTAACAATCACTCACTGTGGGTGACATTATCCACTCCTGGAGTCTAATGTCCTCACGATGTTGTGACGCTGTCCAAAAATCAGTCCTGTGTGAACGGCCAAAATAAATAAAGAAATAATCTACCTGGTCTAATTTTATTTAAGCCCTTTTTGAGACTAAGACTAATTTATGGGTGGATCAATGAAATTCGGAAAGGTCATTCTAATCACATTAATTTGCTAATGAGTTGAAGTCAACAGATTAGTACAAATTGATTAATACAAAATTATGACATGACAGGCTGGTTTTTTAACTCAGCCTCACACCCCTCTAATTTGAGCTGGTTACCATTAGACACTGTAGGCATAGAAACCTTTTTCAGGGGGTACATTTGCTGTTTGAAAGTTGTTGTTGCTGTTCTGCCAAAATGAGGCTGGGCAAAGACACACGGTTAATTTATCTTTGAGTTTAATTAGATGTTTGGAACAACAACAAGCTGTTGGTTTTACGTCATGGATCGTTTTATTTTAGGTCATTAAAGTCTGGGATGTGGACACAGGTGCTCAGGTTTTTGAGTACGGGGGTGCTCACGGACAGTCTGCCGTAACCTGCATGACCTTTGATCCAAAGGGGAGAAGGTGTGGTTGGCTGTCATGGTTGCTTCTTTTCATTTAGCACTGTAAAAATTGTGCATGCATGAGAAATAAAAAACACATTTCCTTTTCTTATATACGTGTTCTATTTAATTAAAAGGCTTGTAACAGGTGGAAGAGATGGCTGTCTTAAAATCTGGAACTTCAACAATGGTCACTGCCTGAAGATACTCAGCCAAGGTCCAGTAGAATTACTCAGAGATATATAGTATTGCATTTTATCTGGTGCTGGTTTGCAGACCAGCAATGCCCTGCAGATTTCACCATCACCGTGGAGATATCATCGTGGAGATATCATCGTGGAGATATCACCGTGGAGATATCACCATGGAGAAATCATTATATGCAGTTGTGCTTCAACAAGAGCTGCTTTCATCTTAATGCAACTTATGGAAGAGGCTCTGTGTTTCTCTGCAGAGGGTGATGCTAAAGAAATCTGTGACTGCTCCTATTTGCAAGTGCACAGGAACTCGTGAGTCAGTGCATCTGTCACATAGTCCTGATACTGTGTGAGGAGATACATATGTTCCTTTATTAGTTCATACAGTCAAGCTTTCCTTCATGCACTCACTCACTCACTCATTCATTCCTCATGTATTTATCCAACATATTTACTTTTTCTTTGAAGTCATCATTTTAGATATGTGTTTTGTCACATTTTCAGTTGGCTCATGTTGTCAGTTGTACCGTTGGCAGGTTTGTGATATCTGTTGGCTGGAGTCGGACGATTGACATTTACCTAGTGAGTACAGAGGCGCGAGCGAAGCCACAGCCTGCAGCTCCCGTCTGCGCACACACTTCATAGCCACATAATTCCCCAGATGGCTCTCATAAAAACGGCTGACTGGCGTGACCTGTTTCTCCTCACAACTCTCTCTTTCATTACCGCACAGCCCATTTCCATGTCTCGTATACAGCATCTCTCCCATCGCCAATATAGAGAGGGGAAAAAAAAACATCACTCTGCCGTCTTTTCTGAGAGAGAGATGCTGCATTATTCAAGGCCTCTGCAAAGACTAAACTAAACAATTCCCCCAAAAAACACGCCTGAAGGGGAACTCGGATGTTTAAGGAGTGCGAGTCTGATAATATTGAAGTATAAGTATTTCATTTTTGCCTGCTCTATTATCATATTCTTCTCCAAATGGGAGAATATATTTTGCAGCAAAGGTCTTAAATGTTGCCCTGGCAACCAGAAATCAAATTTTCTTGTCATCACTGGTCGATTCTTTTTTAAGACTTTTAGGTGTTCAAATTTGCACTTTGAGTGACACATAAGTTAGAAAAAAAACACATTTTCTTTGTATTCTCAATGCATTGAAGCACATAAAGATGAAAACAGGTTTGAGTGATGAAGGTATCAATCAGAAGAGACTCCCTTTCATCACGTCAGGTGACAGAACGTCTGAAATGTGTGAAACAGATGATGTGAGTTTTGAATGTTTGAGCGGTAATGCTGAGTTTAGCTGGATGGTTGATTCTGTTAGGACTCTTCAGTTTAGCTGGATGGTTGATTGGTTGCTTGGTTGATTCTGTTAGGACTCTTCAGAGGACACATGCCGTATTCAGAGGACACAACCCTCCTGGCAGGATGATATAGTAAAGTGCATGAACATGAACTACACACACACACACACACACACACACACACACACACACACACACACACATACATACATACATACATACATATATATATACTGTACATACATACATATATATTCTTCTCTGTATAATTTCTCCTCTGTTTATCCCAGACAAAAGGACACAAAGACGACATCCTATGTACTGCACAGTGTCCTCCATATCTACTTGCCACCAGCAGTTATGATGGAGAGATTATTGTGTGGAATCTTGTGTCTGGACACATCCAGTGTCGCTTTCTCACACCTCTGCCTCCTCAGGCAGGCGAGGCTCAAGGTGCTTCGGTGTTTTATTTAGTCATTTATTTAAATTACGTTTTATAATAATTTATGCAGGGAGCCCCAGGAAACATTTGAATTGAATTGATTCTCATTTGAAAAATGTCCAGTATACAAAATATTTTTAAAATTTTGCACACAATATTTACAGCACAAGCAAAATGAATATAACAGTTAAACAAAATGTAAAAAGGTAAACAACATGAGACAAACATGCCCTTACACTTCCATTAGCTTGTTATTGTTGTATTGCTCACTGGCAGATTAAACTAGTGTGTCATGACGAAACAAACATGTCATGAAGAAACAAACGTGTCACGATGAAACAAACGTGGTGTGTAATGAGCTCCTCCTTCATTCTTCCTGTGCTGGTAGTGGACAGAAGTGTCCTCAGCCTTGTGTTCTTACGGACTCGTGTCTTAGACGCTGCATCCAACTCAGCGGCATCTCTCATATCTTCTGGATCTCAAGGTGAATTTTACTTTGGTATCTTTAACATAAATTATAACAAAAAGGACACTAAAATATATCTGAGGCAGTTGAGTAATCATATCATATCAAAGACAGTTTCTTAAAATTCTCAAGATTATTTCTCTCCATGTATAGATTCTATTACATTTTGGTTATTATAAGTTTATTATAACCATATTTTCCATGTTTCTGTAAGAAAACGTCAATAAGTAGAAAACATACCACATAGTGTTAAGACTGGGGCCTATTTGGTCAAAACTATGACTTCCTTGAGTCTGTGCCTGGTACAAGCCAGTTGCCCAGGGATAGTTCTGACTGAGGCTTTACAGGATGAATTATTGATATGGGGTTTGCATTAGTGTTTTGAAAAAAAATTAGGATAAACTTCTAACAGCTAGAAAATGCTGACACATAAAGTATTCGTTGTTTTGAACAACTTTTATTTTTCCATCAAAGGTCACATCCATTTCTGGAATGTGCTGAATGGGGGGAAATTCTTTATGTCTTTTAAGGCAGTAAGTGTCTCTCCCCTCAAAGACTCTTACGCTTTCATATGTCAACGAGTGGAGAGATTAGCCAAGAGTCTTAAGAGAGGGGGGGTTTCTTTTCTCCTTTCAGTCCAGGCTCCATCAGGAGATCACGAAGTTAGCTGTCACACGCGATGATGGCCTGTTGTTTGCTGCAGATCACACAGGGCACGTCTACGTTTATGACATCAGAGAATGCTGCCTCACCCACGAACAAAAACCACCAAAAGGTAAAACCCTACAGCCTTTTCTTGCTCTAGCTTTCTTGAACACTGCAGTAACACTGCATTTCCTTAGGTCAACTTAAATCGCTTTACTTTTGTTTCAGCCACGAGCTTCTGGCGAGCACATATTAGCAGCATATCTGGGTAGGGAGTTGAGCATGGTTTTCAGTTCCCTTTGAGAATTCCACTCTCTCAAAAGTTCAGGGTTTTTTTTGTCTTCACTGTTTTTTTTTTTAATTTTTTTGTTCCTCTGTGTGTTTCCATTCAAGTTTGCAAATCATTGAGGATGAGCAGGTACTGGTCACCTGCTCCACTGACTGCACTGTGCGCCTCTGGACCACCAATGGGGAGTTCATAGGTATATCTGATCTTATATCTGGTCTTTAAGGTTTGAGGTGTATTTTACCTGTGCAATCATGCCATAAGAGACTTTTAACTTCACAGGCACTTTTGGGCAGCCAGAAAGATGGAGTATACATCTTGCTTCATCCTGGAAGCACCCTGCAGTTCCCTACGAGGTTCTCACAGACCCTCTGAGCATGCCCTCCCAATCCATCTTAGATGGCAAGATCACACTGTCAGTCTCTCTCAGCTCTGCAAGATCAGAAAAAACCAACACAGAGGTACCTAAAAGAGAGGGTGCTATCAGGATGACAATTATGTTATTATTTTCATTTCCTTTCTTATCATTACCTATCATTTTATCTACTACTGTATTGCATGATAGTGTTTAAATATTGAGACATGGCTCTGATACTGTAATTGCAGTCAGATTCCTCCAGCAAGGTCAGCTGCCTCTTGCCGAGCATCAGTGACATAGATATTGAGAAGGAGGTCAACAGTTCCTTTTCTTCTCAACCTGGAAAGCGGTGAGTCTGTCCTTCAGCCATTTAGGGGGGGAAAAAAAACACATTTACATTCCAGCAAGGTGAACCGTGCCATGAGGCCTGTGAATCTGTGGTAAGGGATTGTTGTCTCTGACTCTGCAGGCTTCGCCATGAAATATTCAAACATGCTAACAAGCCTGGGAACCATGGTGGCCCCAAGGCCTTCCACACTTTGAAGTACTTCGATGTTATTGATGCCCCCACCACATGTGAAAAGCCAGATCTCTCCCTGGCGGGGATCGATCCTTTCATAACCAGGTCTGGGGATGAGGAGCTCGTAGGAATATAAATCACAGCTCCTGAGTCATGCATAGTAAGGAGGCTCTGGGCAGCTTGCAAACCACTTGTACAGCCCCGAGATCATAACAGTGACTTCAGTTTCTTTCATAGTTAACATCGCTAACTTCTGCTGAGGTGTTTTCTTTTTTGTAGCACAATATTCAGATCAATCCAGGCCACTACAAATTGTTCATGGAGTGAGTACTGAATGGCCTGCTGTAGTAATGAGTGAATTGTGAAGTTACTCTTATACCGTGATGTAAAAAAATACATACACATGACATAATACTGAAGTTCAGTGTTAATAATAAAAAGGAAACATTTGAGCGAAGCTTTGGTTTTATTTCTGTTTGTGGTGGAACATCTGGGTTTGTAAATTCTTAAGTTTAAAATTGACAGGTTTGTATGAAACGTTTTTATGACAAACATTTCTTAATAAATTCACTTAAATAAGTTCGTCTTTGCTATGGAAAAACCAGGTGAAAAAGGTTCATAAGAATCTAAGAAAAATCAGACAGGACAAAAATCAGCATACAGAATACTGACCCAAGTACTGAACACCAGACATGAATACACTGTTGATACAGAGCCAGGACTACAAGTGCTGAACATTCACTTTCAAAAGAGATCTGAAACACACACTTGTTAGAGTGATGGAGTTTCTGACAGGAATGTATAGCTTATACGAGTGTGTTCATTCCTTCACAGCCTGTTCATAGTGGTTTCTTCTTGTTTGCCTTTTTCATTGTACTCCATGGTTAAATGGCCTGAGCCCTTCTCGTCATTAAGGTTTACATTCATGCTGTCCACGACAGGAGAGTCCACTCTGGGCTTGGGTTTGGAAACCACCTCTTCACATACGTTCACCAGAGTCTATTGCAAATATAAAAATATATATATAATTAAATGTGTATATTCCCAGCAGTTCAAGTGATTTTCGGAATGGTTAAATTCATGAATGTTTTCATGCTTTCCAAACAATAAAAGTTCCACAATTCTACACTATTTCTACACTACCAGTTTGTGCTTAAAGGTGCTAACACATGCTACAAACAACATTCTTTTGCGTTGAATGTGGACCCAACAAGAGGCCAGGCAGCGGGACGCTGAGCTGTGGGCTCCTGTCGTGTGAGCTGAGGCCCCTCGGGGGAGCTCTTACACACCTGGAGCTTCTCGTAGATCTGTGAGCTGCGAACCGCCGGCTCGTCCTCGGGCCTCAGCTGCTCTTGGGCAAGCATCGTGGCGGTCAGCCAGTCGTGCGAGGCCTTTACACACGCCCTCACCTTCTCCATGTCCGGCTCGTCGATGTGATTGTAGTTCTTGCTCTGTGGAACAGAACAGACCATTTCCGCACCACTTCACCTTCACTGTGGTGGCGCAAAGGGCATAGCTGGTTCCTTTTAGTCATTCAAACAGTTTAGAAACCATGTAAACCAGTTTGTTTATACTGTTTAGAAACCATATAAAGCAGCTTGTTTATATTGTTTGTCATGTTTATGACAAAGAAATCAGCAAGTAGAAAGGATAACAGACTCTAATAGCCTGTTCATTATGTTTTCATGTCCCTACACTAACTGTGAATAACACAAATGCATTTAATAGCTGGAATTGATGCTTGTGATTTGGATTTACTGAAGGTGAACCATTTGCCAGGATTTTAAGTGACTGATCATATCTGAGGCTGCAAGTTAGGTGTCACAGTACAGAAAACTCACCATAGTATGGAGAGTTTGGAAAGAAAAACAAAGTTGAAAAAAAGGCCACTGAGCACCGTCAAATAAACAGAATGTTTTGTGTTTGGCTCATCAAATACAATTGAAGTTGCAATTTCTTAGCTCAGCAACTCAAGAAAACCAAAACAGCACACAGAAAAAGAAGTGGCAGCATAAATTCCAACACAGTCATCTCACCCCGTTTGAAAACTCCTCCATGATTGTCTTGTATTTGTGTATCTTGGCTGAGAGTTCCTCGAACAACTTAGGTCTCTTCACAGACTCCTGGTATCTGTCTTTTACAGGCATACCCAGCTTCTGTAAGGCAGAAAACAATGCAACTTTGTGTCTCCCAACTTCTGGCACCACGAAAACAAACTCCGGTTGGGCTCGAAGTGCATGGCAACCAATTAGCAAGCTGCGCTGGTGTGGAGCTGCAGAGGGATTATGGGAGCTCAGTGCACCCGGCTCCAGTCTGAAAACCACTGGGCACCATGCCGTGCCAAGTTCAGCATGCTGTCAAAAAGCTACAAGTCAATTTAAACTCTGTGCTGTGCTTACACTTCCAGCTAATGAGCGCTCAACACTGTGCCAGTAAGATGCCATCTCAGTCCGATTTACTCCAAGGGGGCAAAGCAAATTAACTGAGGGTCTAAGACACAAATTAGCTGCACGTGTTTTAAGAGAGAAGCAGGGAAACCAAGCAAACAGATGTGTGTCGTGTGTTGATAAGCAGACAGGTGACTCACGTGCATTTCTGCCAGTTTATGGAGATATGTCTGTTTGTCTTGGTCTTCTCCTTCACCATACAACCAGCTCTCTATGAGATTTAAAAGCTCAAAGAACTTCTGCTGGTCCTGGGGAGGGGAGGAGGGTGAGAATATTTTTCATTAAAATAATCTACCTGGATTAAAACACATCAGTACGCATGGAGTTACGGTGGAGTCTGATAAAGGCTATTTAGCTCACCTCAGGACTCAGGAATGTCTGATAGGGACCCTCCAGTTTATGTCGATAGAAGTACACGTTCTCTTCCACTGCATTTTTGGCATTGTTCCTCTCCATCTCCTGCTGATCTTGCTGGATCATTTGGTTCTGTGTCAGGGAGGAAGGGGGCGACAGAGAGAGAGACAGTTTTCATGATGAAGATTGAGGAAGGGGAACGGGCTGCCCTTGCCTGCGGCTTTGAACGGCACCTTTGCAACAGCGTGAGAAATTGATCGTCTTTAACCTTTTCCAGATAATGACATAATAAGAGCTTGTTTGTTCAACCCACATTTCATTTCTTATCTGAGACTTAGAAAAGCGCAGTAACCATCAATATGTGAACGTCCAAAATCCTTTTTAAACTTCAAAAGAACAACAGCCCTCACTGAGCTAGAATGTACAGCTGGGACTCTTCATCTTCAACACCTCATCAAAACTAAGAGAAACAGCATGGCTGTTTAAAGTAAATGCCACCTCAAGCTCTGCGAGGGTGTTGAGGCGATCCTCGGGGAGCTGCCGGGTCTTTTTCTCCTCCACAGGTACCGCCACATGTTTGACCTTCATCTTTGCTTTTTTCGCGTTGGGAGGTTCTCCGTTTAGCTGTCGGAGAACAAAGGCATTGGCAAACCTCACACTAATGCTGTGCGCACACCATCCAATCACAGCGGCCCACACTCAAACACTCAAACACTGCGTGTCACTGAGCTGTAAGTGAGAGACGGTGTTCACTTACAACACGTAGAGTGTGAGCAAGATTCGGGTCTTTGTCCATACAGGGACGCTGGACTGTTGACTGTTTTTCTTGGTCTAGCTGGACCTGGACCTGATCACTTGTCTCCTGTGTGTTATCCTAGAATCATAGGCCCAGGTTGCTGACAGTAACATTTGATGACATGCTGACATTTGAATGAATGCACAATTTCCTTTACTACATTGTAGTTTAGGTTAAAAACCATCCAGTGTCTCCCTTAAATAGCCACAGAAGCATTTCTTTTCTCTTATTGTATTGTTAAGTGACCTCATTGCTCTGATACTACATCATTGAGAGTGACACAGCACATTGTAACTTTGCTATATCATGCAAAATAACAAATTTATGACAAAGATAAAGTCATTAATCTGTTCTTTGTAATTATTTCAGTTAGGTAGGTCAATTTTTTTTTCATTCCACAAGCAAATCCAATAATTCCCACCTGTGCATCAGAAACATCTAGACCATCCTGGGTTCCGACCTCTTCTACATCATGTTCTCCAGGGTCTGTCTCAAAGCCCGAGGAGCTGACTTTCATCACAACAGTGGCCCAAGGCACACTCATGATGCCGCTGGCATCTACTTGAACTTTGACCTTCACCTTTGATTTCTCTCCATTGTCCTGGGCTTGGACACACTGCACTTTATATACACCTAAGAAACAGCAAGGGTGTATTACTTGGTATTATTACTGGATCACTCGCACACCCACAGATCCTGGAAGTTTTTCCACCTCTCTGTTGTATTTTAATAGCCTTTTCTATTAAATGGTTTTCATTTTTCCCCTTCGACTCCCAATGGATTTTTCCCCCCATATCAAACTTCTACTATGATGCAGGGCTTATTGGAGGCTTGTCTGGGTAGGAAAAAAGCTAAGCAGAACTGCTTTGAAATGAAAAACTTTTTTCCCGTTCTTATATAATTGTGTGATTCTCACCAATCTTGGCCTCGGGGATTGGCATGGATCCAGGATCTGAATAAAAGGCTTCTAAAACAAAGGGTTTGTTCCTGTGGAACGTGATAACTTTGGAAGATGGTGAAGGCTCTTTCTTGCCAAATATCTCATGACACCTGGAGAAAGAGAGCAATTAGGAGTCAGCCTGAGTATTGTATTCATTGTAAAAGATATATTCAAAGAATCATGTACATATATTAAGAAGTCACTGTAGAACTGTACATTTGTGAGGGTTTTGTTTGTTTTTGCTGGCAAAGCGTGGGGTGTTTTGTTTGATTTGTTTGTGAGCAGCACTTACGATATAGCTTCATCCGCTCTGCTGCTCCAGGACATGGAGATGGGGAACGGGATAACATCCGTGGTGGAAAAATCTCGCACTCGGAACGCAGGGGAGAGCATGGCGCACTATTAAAAAGAACAGAAGTCTTCACACTGCACATGGATTCGAATGGCTCCTACCTCACAGGAACACCATAACACCATAAATTCATGTCGCTCAAAGATGCAAAGTTTGCCATATAGAAATGACAGATTTTTACAGTATTACAGTAGACTGTCCTGCTTCAACACTCATTATACCACGCTACCTAGATTTCTTGTATTTAATCACTGGGTGACAAATTCACCATTTCGTATGAAGATGGATTTTATTTGGACAGGTTAGGAATTTGAATTTGAAACAGGCCACTTTTGCTATCTCAACTGGAGGCCTCATCCTCCCATCAAAGGGCAGACAGTGAGCTGTTTTCACAGGGAGGATGGAAAGGGCCGGTACCTGCAAGGCGCATCCCCTGGCCACGGACTCATCTGCATTTAGCGTGGTGCTCACTTCCCTTCGGAAGAACTTGCTGATCTGGGCCTTCACGGCAGGAATGCGCGTGGCCCCGCCTACAATCTCCACGGTGCTGATGTCCTGTAGCTGTACCTGGGCCTCCTCGAGAGCAGCCACTAGGGGAACGGTCACTCTCTCGATCAGGTCAGCACACAGCTCCTCAAATTTCGCTCTGTGCACAAGCACACACACAGGGCTTTGTTTGTTCGGGGGAAGGGCCTAATAATGTAGTCGTTAACTGATTGGTTTTACAAGATGCCAGTTCGTGAAGCTGGTGAGCTGGTGCACATTCTGGTTCAAACACCTTTGTATAAATAAATATAGATACGTAAGTAAGTAAATAAATATTTACTTTTTCATATTGGTCAGTGAAGAATAAACCTGCTCTAATTGTCATCTGGTCACTACAATATATTGTCAAATCACCCATGTCTCTTTGTGGGGAGATATCTGGTGGAATTTGTTATGGGCTTCAGAGAACATCAACTTCTTCTGAACTCAGTGGGTGCTGTGTCTAAAGCTACATATCTGTCAATCAAATGAACTGCACATGCAATCCTAGATAACCAAGTGATTTCTCCCATACCACAAGGGGAATTTTTTTTATGGTGAAGAGTTTCAGAAGTCTACCAGATTTATTGCTTCCAGAGATGAGGTGAGGTCTTCGAGACTTGTACCTGTTCATTTTCCCCGTCACGTCCTTATCATCCATGAAGCACTCGATATTGAGAGGAATGTCAGTAGCGTTGCTGCTCATCAACTTCTTAAGTTTCTCACATTCCTGCCAGAGCCGCAGCGTGGCACGGACCTTGGACTTCACGTCCAACTTGTACTTAGACCTGAACTCGGCACAGAAGTGCTCCACCAGCCTCTGGTCAAAGTCCCTGCCTCCCAAATATGGATCAAAAGCAGTGGAGAGCACCTGCAGAGGAAAAACAGCACCCACTGACCTGATATACAGTCCAGCTCACAGAACACAAAACGCAGAGGCTCGATGAAAAAAGCTCACCTTAAGCTTCCCTTTATTGAACGCACAGGCGGAAACCTGGAGGGCTGAATGGCCCATGTCAACAAAGAACACAACCTTTGGCTTCTCATTGGGATCTGGGAGGTCTTCCTTGTATATGCCATAATTCAGTGCAACTGAAAGGACAAATGATGCAAGAATGTCAGTATGACTCATGCACATTGGAGGGGGAGGTGGCTTTAATGCCCAGCTGGCATGGTAGGGGGTGTATTCAACCTCACATATACCTGCAGTCGTGTCGTTCATCAGTCTCAGGCAATTCAGGCCAGCAATCTTGGCAGCATCCAGCACAGACCTCCTTTCTGAATCAGTGAAGAATGAAGGGGTCTGTGCATGATAAAATTATTCGCACCGCCAAAAAAGGAAAGAAAAAAGTAAAAAAAAAAAAAAAAAAAAGACGAACAAACAGAGTGTGACTGGTGTTTACACAGTTGTGATGTGCATGGAAGTAAAATGGTGAGAATGTCTCTGATTCATTTAGGATGAGGTGCGGGTTATCAGTATGGGATACAAACGTTTTTCAGGTTCAGTGAGGTGTTTTTAACATTTTAACTTTTACAAAAACACTTATTACTTGTTCACAAAAACAACTGAAAAGGTTGCTTTGACACTTTTAAGCTTTAAATGCTGATGTCAAGCTCCAATGTTAAAACCTGTAGGAGAATCTTCCAGAAAACTTACGGAGATGACAACCTCAGCCACCTTCTTCTGCAGGCTGGTCTCTGCTGTTTCTTTCATTTTAGTCAGTAACATGGCAGTAACCTGTTCGATGCTAAACTGTTGTTCCTTCTTCAGGTACATAACCTAGACATTAAGCACACATGTATTGTTATCATGTAATAACAGTTCAAATGAAGAAAGGTTATTGTGCTGTAAATGCTTTATATCATCTGAACATGAACAGTTATGTCTAGATTAAGGTCATCTGTTAGCAAGACAATTCACTGACAACTGGAAAACTTAAGAACCAAAAAAAACTGAAAACAAAATACTAAAATGGACAAGTTTAAAAGTAAGACAAGTACTAGTTTTGTATATGCAGATTCATTTGTATATGAAGAGTCTGAAACATCATTAAAAGATGACAGCAAATCAGCAGCTTTTGTTTTGATAATCACAATCAAAGTCATGATACACAGCATGATGTCATGTCTGCCAATAGCCTGGATTACATCACAGAACGATGTCCATAATCTGTGCTCACGTGATACTAGATGTATGATGTCATACAAACTACAGTCCCATTACTGTATGAGAACTACGAGTCACGTGAAGGTAAAAGAAGAATTCCAAAAAAGTACAAAAATGGGAATCAGCCTACATCCTACAGATTATTAATCTCATTACTCTACTCATGCACAGTTACTTTTAGCACAAAGCAGTGATTCCACAAAGGTCAAAAAATCGTATTTCGTCCATATGCTCTAAAAGATATAGAATTACTGGATATTGTCAGAGTATCTTGGTAGTTTGGCAGTACCAAGTTACTTTGACAGTGTCCATCTTTGCAGCACATTTCCATACTTTTTAGAGCATATATGGATAACAAAGAACCATTTTTTGATCTTTGCAAAATAGTAAAAGTAACTTGCATGAAAGAGAAATTATTAAATTCAATAATATGCAGGACGTAGATTAATTCCCTTTTCCCCACAAATATACTTCTTGTATCGCAATATATTTTTAAGTTAAGAAGTGGATAAAGTACCAGACTCCTTGACTAAGAGTGAACTACAGGACAAGACTAGATGTTATCCGTGTTCAGAAATACACATTCCCAAATTTACCTTTGCACCAACTCTGTCATCATCACACAGTGGTACCAGATCAAATGGTATATTAGCTCGCTCTGCTTGTACGACAGGGTCCTGAAACAATCTGCCATGAAGCCTCTTGAAATTGCATACAGTGCTCCCAGGATTGGTAATAATCTGGAAGAGATTGCACAATGAAATAACTCAGATGGCAGATATTAGAAGATCATATTTATTTATTTATTTTCCTGCACAGGCCTGCTAACAGGTCTAGTACCACATGGGCCTTCTACTTTAAATAAATGCCTAATGTTTACCTATGAGGCCTTACCTGGTTCCTTGCTGCGTTACCAACAGATCTGTTCTTTGAACCAAACGACACGACGGCTCTATAAGGGATATGCTAAAACGTTAGATCATTACAGTCATACAGACAAAATCCTCGTTAAAAGGTGTTAATTCTGCAAGTAGGTGATAATGTTTCGATTCATTATTGCCTCCATTTGAAGTTAAGACGACAGCATCGGACGGAGAGCATTGATCACATAATTGTATTTATAAACGAACTTAAAGTCCATGTTAATTTCTATCCGTGTTTACTTATATGCAAAATACAGCTCTGCATGTTCAAGACTGGCAATTTAAGAAGAAGCGTGATGGTAGATACATAATGTTAATGAATCAGATCTACCCAGATCTATCGCCTTTTTATTTGTAAACATAAGGCGTGGCGTCACACTGCAGCCTCCTATCAGCCACAGTGACCCCCCATCATTCCCATTTAAAACAACCATTACTGCGGCACTAACGAAAAACGCTCATGTACAACAGTGTATGTCTGAGCTACTCACGGCGTACACCGGTCTGTAAATTCATTTGCCACCGTTTCAATTCCGCCACTTTTGACAACAGCGACGTAACAGTTTTGAAAACCTAAATCAAAACCCACGACAGCCATCGCAAGCGTCCAGTGATCCAAATGTGTCGTTAAAAAGCTTCCACAAATAAAACTACTCTATGCACCGTCCGCGGTAATACCCCGCCTGTGATCCTAACTCACGGTCCAGACTCGGGACTGCGCTGGTCCTTTTTATATGTTATTCTCCGAAGTTTCCAGAACTTCCCCATCTTTTCCTCGTTGGTTCCACACAGATCTTCTCGTTTCCAGAGGTTTCTGACCAATGAGAGCGCGACAGGGACCGGGTTGGCCTGGCAACCCCACGCGCACTTTATGGTACCGGAGCCTTTCTCTTCCGGAAACAGAACATTAGTGACGACGGAGCTTCTTAAGTCTTCGGTAGACGGTTTAGCTGGGTTATTATTTACGAGCTCAGTAAATCTGCTGTAGTTCTCCGGTTTGAAAAAGGAAAGGCCAAATTTAGCGCCGTAACAAGTAGACTGTTTATTTAATACATTCATTTAGTGCTTTATTCTGCGTGTGCATTAGGCGACGAATATATTTAACGTTGTTATGTGTATACTCTAGCTAGCCTGTCGACAAGTTTCATGTCCATCGTTTACTATTTTCAGTCTCGAAGCGTATATCCATTTTTCATGTACTATAACTTTATTAGAATGAAAGCCTTTACGTTTTAGTACATACCATAACGTTACTTACAATGAAGCCCCCCCCCCCCCCGTTCGCTACTTAACCTAGTTTATATGCAATCTCTGACATACATGGTAAGGGTACAAACTCACACAAACGAGCAAGCTCCCCATCCAAACAAACAAGCAAACAAACAAACAAACAAACAAACAAAACAATACAGTTGATTAGGCTGCAAGCACCATTTAGAGGGCGCCTGCACCAAAAATCGACGTTAGAACTCACGCCTCGCCCATAACTGAACTGTCCACAAGAGGGCGCATTTTCAACAGGAAATGCGCTTGCAAAATATGTGAAATTCCCTGTCCATACTCGTGTTCAGTACAGACTCACCAGAACGGAGGCAAGACAGTTTGCTGTGGGCTGTCAGTGGCGTGTATGTGGAGTAACAGTGGCGTTAATTATGATCCGTGCTAACTTACATTTCGGACACAAAGCAGCTTTTATGTTTTGGTCACTCGGTAAGTGATTTGTGATCTTAAGGCTCCGTTCAACTGTTCGCGCTCACTATTTGCTGCTTGTATAGTTAACAGCTTGTTTTTTTTACGTTTTAAATTTCTATTAAGGAAATGCAAGAAGAAGCAGTAAATAACTTTGTATTGCATGCTAGGAGCTAACAGTAACAAGCTATGAATTGCATGTCAACTTTTTTTCCCCCCAAACAGAGCTCGGTTTTGTGTGCTTTAACAGCCTAACAGCACGGTGAGGTTGCTGGAGTCTCTTACTGTTTAGCTTTGCTGAATGTTTGCTGTTGTTTTGGATCGGAGCGGGACTTGCCTCGATAAACACCCCCTCGGTCGAAGGTCGAGGACTGGCCGAGTTTGAACGTCTTGGGTAGATGTGCCACCAGAAAACACCCCCCGGTGTACGTGGCTCGCCTTCAAACTTCGTACAGTAAGGAGACCTGCAGTCGTAAGGTGTATTTA
This sequence comes from Tenebrosternarchus preto, assembly GCA_025802075.1. NCBI lineage: Eukaryota > Metazoa > Chordata > Actinopteri > Gymnotiformes > Apteronotidae > Tenebrosternarchus > Tenebrosternarchus preto. The sequence continues at coordinate 1,357,196 of JAOYMR010000012.1, read as the reverse complement.
GCTACTCGGTTTTAGTTTAACTACACAACAGTTTAAAGCCGACGACTCTAAACGGTCCTTTATTTTATAGATATGACCGAGAATAATACAGCTACAAATAATAAAAGGTAGATATTAGTTAAAAGGCTTTAATAAGCTGTTCGCGGTTCTGTTCTGTGTGTTGTTCATGCTCACTGTGGCATCAGTCAGAATCGACCGATATGATCCACACACACCCAGTGCACTGATATTGGATTATTTACCGATTTTGCTAATCCCGGGATTGGATACAAAATGTCTTGCAATCCCAAAAGTTTTCATTAAGCGTTTAATTCGTTTTCTCAACGAGGGAAGGGAGCTTGACAAACGATGGGAAATTATATAAAATGTGTTTAAGACAACAGTTGGCGAACAGATTTGGTCGAGAACAGCACTTTGTGGCTTTTTTGTTGAATGTGATGTAGATAAATGCGCAAAAAAGTTACTACTAACGAGCTGTTTCTACTGTATGTGTGTGCAGACAAATAAAACAGTCTGATTCTGCTTATCCGTACTGTTCTGTAATCAGGCATCACTTTACATTTCACATCCAAGGTCCAAGTGGACTGTCTGCACTGTAAAGTAAGGGCAGCCCTGGAATAAGAGGAAACTGTTAGGTGCAGTGTTTTTCAGTTTACCCTTTTAGCAGAGTGTCATTTCTCAAGCCCTGTTTTATGCTAGTGCCCTACTTTATACCACTGTAAGTGTAGGCTTTTATTGAGTGCCTTTACAGGGAGATGATATGAAGCACTGCGTTGAAGGTACTGTTTCGTATTCCAGCTTTGCCTCCTCTTCCTCACGGAGCTTAAAAAGTGATCAGAGAACACGGAGAGTCCTAACCAGAACCAGAAATAATGACTAGGGGCACTACAGAGCTGCAGAGAGATGAAAATTTGCTTCTTGAGATGTGTATTAATTACTGGTGATAGTAACCTTCTTGAGATGTGTATTAATTACTGGTGATGGTAACCTTCTTGAGATGTGTATTAATTACTGGTGATAGTAACCTTCTTGAGATGTGTATTAATTACTGGTGATAGTAACCTACTTTCCCCATCGTCGGCACCTGAGTTGAAACGGCTTTGCTTCTCGTTTTTCACCATTTCCCATAAAGCACAGGTGCGTGGTCTCCCTCAGTTTTTTGTTACTTTATTATTTATGACGGACAAGGCTTGTGTTTAAATGAAAATATACATTAGCAGGTTCCCACAAGTACAGGTGTGAAACACTCATGTCCTGGTGAGGCGGACATTAGTAGGGCCGTGTGTGTGTGTGTGTGTGTGTGTGTGTGTGTGCGCGCGCGCGCAGATATTTCACCTAATGGCCTTTATAGCAGGGCTTTACTAACAGTTCATGTTTAATGGCAAGGAAAAAATGATGTCCTCTGCAGGCACTTTAAGAACGTCTATTACACGCGTCCTAAAGCATTTTTCCATGGATATTAATCTGTTGAGCTCTGAGGCAAAGCTGCCATCGTTTAACAGCTGATTAACTGGTGTCTAAAAGAGCATTTCAGGGATGGATCTGAAGTTACGCAGAGAACACAGTAAAACGGCGTGAGGAGATGGTATGAAACCACGTAGGCTGTGGGAACGCAGCCCTGCATCGCCGATCGCTGAGAGGCAGAGTTTGGATTTGGCTTTAGGTCCAAGGAGCTTGATTTAAGGGGCCGTAGACGGCCGAGGTATTAAATGAGCGGATGTTTTAGAGTGACTGAGTCATCCTTCAGCATCCACTTATAGGATCACTTTTGCACAACGGAGGATTTTGAAGAATTCAGGCAGCATATTTAATACTTGGAGGGTTTAATGGTTTGTCTGGTGGTGATGCCATCTGATGCAATGCAACTATCTGTGACAGCGGGTGCAGTAAAGGCTGGGAGGGAGCCCCACCTCACTGGGGATCCTTTAAATAAATGATCTACATGTAATGAGAAACGGTTTCACACTGTTTGATTGGCCCACAGAACTAAGTTTTGAATGCATGTAAGGCTGGTCTGTGCTTTATCTGGCTGCAGCCCAGCACTCTTTGCCCTTGGTGTTGCCTGCGTCTAGATGGGCGAAGGGATGATGGTGTGAACGGAGCGACGGGGCAATTAGAACCACGTCTTCCACACCTCAGACGTGTGGACTGGGCCAAAGCCTTCAAACCCAAAGATACAGCATCGTGCAGTTCGGCATAGGCGTGTCATGAATATTCTGTTGCCTTGAATGCAAGGTTCATGAAATCATAACTCAGGATAAACTTTCTGAGATTGAGAGTAACCGAGTTCTGCCAAACTTTCCATATAATGTGAAACGCAATGTCTATGACATTTATACATAACTTGAATTAATTAAATTTATAATATCAGTGTTCGCAAAGGGAACAGGTCATCGTATCTGCAGGCTACATGCCCATAGTAAGTGTCCTTCCTGTGACATCTGATGTTAGTTATCTTGGGCGTGGGTGATGGTACTTGCAGGTGCTCACCAGGAGCACCTTCTCACCACTACAGCGTGTCAGTGTAGTTATAGGAGTTGCAACCGAGGAAAGGCGTCACCAAGATCTCAGTTTTTACTATCAACTTCCCGCTCGATGATAATCACTGTCCACCAAAAGTACGCTACTCTCCCTCAGGACATCTGCTTCCTGAAGCCGCTGAACCAGGTGGACTTGCATGTCAATGACTTTCAATGTCTGCAAACGTACGAATCAACGCAACCTGCTGTCGCCAAACGGAAGGAAACGCTTTTCCGAAGCTCGCCGACTGAGACGGCGACTTTGCTTTGAACCACCAACACGGCCTTTGCTTCAAAGAGCCATATGGTAGCATCAGCTTGTGTGAATGGACAAATGTGGGTGGGTAAAGGAGAATAAATGTATTCCGAGCAATGTGTGATCTAACCGCAGTCCTGCATTTACATCAAGATGCTGCATGTTTTCTCTTGGCGCCAATCTAGCACAACTAATATTTACAGCACCTGAAAATGGGACCAGAGGAGTCTGTTATATATGCAATCAAACAGATAAGCAGAAAAGCCAGGGGGTTTTGGGGGGGGGGGGGACAAGCCATGATATTTTTGAAGCAACTGTGGGCGGGTCTAAGTGACATCACCTCAGTTAAGACCCGCCTCACAGTCCGACCTGCACGCCCACCTGTAGTCTGGTTTGTGTGCACAGTGTAGTGTAGCGGCCCAGTCGTGGACCACCACAGGCCCCCGGACTTCAAGCTGCCTTTGTAACCGTGTTAAGTTGGTCAGACAGTAATTTACTGTCCACTGAAAAAATAGTGGATGTCCTAAAACCATATTTAACAGTGACACAGTGTGCTGGTGAGGCCTGTCAAGTGTTGTGGTCAGAAGGGGCGAATCTTTCACAGCTGCTTTGCCTTCAAATCACCTCAATTTTCAGAATAAAGGTGGCACTAGGAAGTCCTTTTCTATCAGGCTTGTCCTCCACAGTTATGGAAGCAATTGCCTGCTGAAGACACTGAGTGATTGCAGCACTGGAGGAGGGGGGAGTGAAAACGTCTTGAATTTAGTTCTTATTTATCTTGGGCAACTGTATCACTTTATGAAATTTTCAAAAGAGCATTATAAGATTATTCAAGCTATTCAGCCAATATTTGATTTATTTATATATTTTTTAAAAATTTACTTTTAATAATCCTATAAATTGATACCTTGCTGCTTGGGGAAATGCATTATGGTAATCTCATAATTATTCAAATTATTCAATTTCAGGTATGACTAGTATTACCTCACATTTTGTTATACAAATAGATCATCATTATTACACTAGATTTAATGTAGGGGGGGGGGGGGGGGGGGGGGGGGGGGGGGGGGGGGGGGGGGGGGGGGGGGGGGTGGGGGGTGGGGGGGGGGGGTG
>JAOYMR010000012.1:1286189-1309451 GCA_025802075.1 Tenebrosternarchus preto | reverse complement strand
AAGGAGTAGGTGTGTATGTTCTGACGGAACGCGAGACCTGCGCCCTCTGGTGGCGCTTAGGCTGACCTACCGTGACAATTATTCCACACAATATTCCACACATTATTCCACACAATATTCCACACATTATTCCACAAAATATTCCACACAATATTCCACACATTATTGCACACAATATTCTACACATTATTCCACACATTATTCCACACAATATTCCACACATTATTGCACACAATATTCCACACATTATTCCACACATTATTCCACACAATATTCCACACATTATTCCACACAATATTCCACACATTATTCCACACAATATTCCACACAATATTCCACACATTATTCCACACAATATTCCACACATTATTCCACACAATATTCCACACATTATTCCACACAATATTCCACACAATATTCCACACAATATTCCACACATTATCTCCAAGCAGAAACGATTAAATGCCAGTTTATGTAAAACTTGATTTATGAGTGCCAGTCTATATGAAATGGCCATAAGACATGTGAATGCATTATAGTCAAGTGTATGTCCTGTTGAAGCAATAATCTACAAGAACTTTCCTCTGGATGTGAAGGAACATGTTGTGGATGAAGGAACATGTTGTGGATCTCCATTCAGTGTGTTATACTGACGTTCAGGAGCTCTTAGGTTACCAGTAAATACAGCTGTGCTTTTTCACAGTAAATACAGTTTTTTCCCCCATGGTATTCAGTTTCTATATACATGTGCACACGCACACACACAGTAGGAAGAGCACTGGGTCTCACCTGGTCCATCTCACCCAGGCTGGTCTGGGTCATTATGTTCTTTCTGTACACGCTGGTCTGTCCAGGCCACATATGGGTACAGAGTGGAATTTGTGAAGGATTCCAGATGTGGAGTACAGTTAACCATTACTAAACTTAATGATTTCCAGCAAATAATTATTATTAATAAATGTTTTAATAATAATGTTTTAAAACAGCACAATGACCAGAATGTTAGCACAACGCTAACCCATATGTTAAGGAGGCTGGTAAATGTTTTAAAAAGGCTTGTTTGACACAAGCTGTCGTTGTCGTTTTGTGCACAGAATCCTGGATGACAATCCTCTGAAAACGATCACTGTGACGACTTTTACTGGCTTGAAGTCTCTCTTCTTCCTGTACGTATGTACACTTGTGATCTTTGGTCAAATAAGATTTTCTGTTTAAGGGTCAGTGTAGGCTTGTTAGGTTTTGCTTTTCAGCATCTATAGACACTTCTAAATGATAAATGTTAGCTATTAACGTCCAGCTTGTCCTCATTTTGTCCTCAAAGTTCAAAGAGTTCAAAGAATAAGAAACTGAAGGGGTTTGTGGGTAATTATGGCTCATCTGATGCTGTGCACAGATCGATGGTGAATACTTCCCTGGAGATGCTCCCTCCATCCAGACTCTGCACACATATGCCCTCTCTCAGCTGGCTGTAAGTGTGTTGTTAGCTATGTCTCTTACTCTCTCTCTTTCTCTCGTTTTCTTTCCGTCTCTTTCCCCCTCTTTTTTTCTCTCTCCTTTTTCTCTCTCTCTCTCCTGTAAGTGAGCATTTTCTTCACAGATATATTGATTTAAAGACAGTTCATTAACTGTCACACAGTGTACAATCTACAGCCACATTTCACAGGCTGTAAAGGGCGGCTCGTACAGCACGTAGACCATAAAAGGATTGTGTTCACTGGGACTCTTTCCAGTGAGATGCACCAAGGGAGCATTAAGAGAAACACTGCAAGCTGGTCTGCTTGTGCATCTACAAAATGAAATGTAGCAAATCCATAAGTGTAACTTTAGAACAAATACTGCTGTACTTTAGGTATATACTATATAGTTTAGTTGCTCCCGCCTCTTGTGGGGTGTGTGGGTTGGGTTGGGTGTGGAGTGTGTGGGTGAGACTGTGGGATTATATGGGGTGTGTAATGTGTGTATGGGGGTGTGTAATATGTGTGTGTGGGTGTGTAATGTGTGTGGGTGTGTGTGAGATGTGTGTATGGGGGTGTGTAATGTGTGTGTGTGGGTGTGTGTGAGATGTGTGTATGAGGGTGTGTAATGTGTGTGTGTGGGTGTGTGTGAGATGTGTGTATGAGGGTATGTAATGTATGTGTGGGGGTGTGTGTGAGATGTGTGTATGAGGGTGTGTAATGTGTGTGTGTGGGTGTGTATGAGATGTGTGTATGAGGGTGTGTAATGTGTGTGTGGGGGTGTGTATGAGATGTGTGTATGAGGGTGTGTAATGTGTGTGTGGGTGTGTGTGATGTGTCAGGGTTGTAGTCATTTGGATCATTAACACATCATTTACACACATGAACGTTTACATGTGTGAAAAGATCAGTGTTGTGAAAAAATTGTTCACCAAATCCTATAATGGGAACATAAAGTCTTTCTTTCCAGGATGGCTGAGGAGCAAAACTTTCCTGGAAAAAAAGTTACTTTTATTGTTCTCTGGCTAGCAAAGTACACATTTGAGCAGTTTTATTTAAAAAAAATGATACTTTTAGGAGATATTTTAATATTTAGAGGGCATGGAGTTCCTTACTATATAAGATTCAGTAACGTGTTATTAAGTGTTATTAAGTGGTATTCAGCATTGTTCATCAGTTTATAAGACTCAGTAGTTATTCAGGCTCCTGTTTGTTCCTTATGACATTTACCAGACCTCTGAACAACCAAAGCCCTGAACTTATTTTGCATTACAATCTTTCAAAGCTGATGTAAACCTTCATCGGTCTTTTCTGCGTTCATAAAGTGCACTTTCCCAAGCTGTTCAGACTCTGCCTGCTTTCCCCAGTGACTTCTGGTTTAGGCACTGGGCCAAATCTGTTCCTCAGGAGCGTAATGATGCTCAGAGGCCATGCCTCACCATGATGTGTGTTTAATGCAGGAACACTGTGCTCTCATTTACTGTTCCTGATTTACCACAACACCCTGTGTTATCATCTACAGGGATATTAGAGGATTATGAAGCGTGGGGCCTTTTTTATATCCATTCCTATTCACTGCTCTTGCTGAGTTTAGCTCCACAAATCAGACCGATAGTGTTTTAGGTAATGGAGCCTTATGTCTACCCTGTCAGGAAGTTCATCATTGTGTGTGAGGTTTGATGAACACAGTAACACAGTTCGTAGAAAGAATAACCCAGTTAGGAGTTTGTGGTGTGAATTATTTTTGTCATAACGAGCTTCTGTCAGTAACCACATCCTCTCGTATTTCTGCTCCACAGGGACTTTGAAGGGAACCGCATCCAGAGACTGAACCAATCCACCCTGCTGTCCTGTGAAGAGCTCACTGTGCTGTGAGTAAGAGCCAGACAGCTGGAACCAGGAAGCCGAAGGACAGGAGCAACAAAAGGGATGAGAGGGGAGAGAGTAGAGTCTTAGGAGACTGTGCAAGGAGCAGGGGCAGAGAGGAACAGCGTAATACAAGAGAAGAAGAGAGATGAGAGGAGAGAGAGTAGAGTCTTACAAGACTGTGTAAGGAGCTGAAGAAGAGAGATTTAGCTGCTCTCGTTCGGTTGATGGATCTGAAACTTAATTTAAGGGGCAATCTGTAATAAGATGTATTATTTAATTAAACAAACAGTGTTTTGTGCATATTACCTGTGTAGTAGTGACAATATTGTTCAGAGCTACTCCAGTTATGTATCCCAAGGTCTCATAAGTGAAGCTTGCTCTACCCTGTTAAAGCATGTGTATGCTGGACCAGGATAGTTTTCTTTCCATCAGTTGTTGGGAAAAACAACAACTAATTTTCATCGTGACAGTGTTTTCCACTGATGATTTGTCTTGGCACTGTTATTATTTCACTTGAGAGCACAGATGATCATCGCAAAAGATTATGATGACCGTGTTGCCTCACCGTTTGAGTAGCATTATTGCTGCATTTATAGCTGGAAATGTCCTGACGGTCTCACACATGGATGGCATGATATCCTGCTCGTGTTTTCACAAACAAGAACATTGAATCCACTGTTCTACACTCTGTTGTTGTCCTCAGATCACTGCGTGCCAATCAGATTAAGAGGCTGCCAGAGAACACTTTCCAAACCCTCTGTGTGCTGGGAGAGCTGTGAGTGCCTCTAGATATCTGGATGTTTGAGTGTTCACATAAGAACCAGAGCAGACTTTCAATGATGGTCCATATGTCCATGGTTTCTGCAGGGACCTTTCCAGTAACCAGATAAAGGAGTTGCCTTTTAACCTCTTCCAAGGCCTGCAGGCTCTACAAATACTGTGAGTATCGTGAGTTGTTGGAATTTGCGGTCATAAGAACGTGCAAACTCGAAATGTTAGGGTTTTCAGCACAGCAATAGCGATGCTGGTGTCTGTGTTCCACGTTTGTAAGCCTGTCATGCATCTGTTCCAGGAATCTCTCCCAGAACCCACTGAGTCATATCCACCTGAACCAGTTTGATCATCTCACTCAACTCCTGTCACTGTGAGTTACACATTCACCATTTTCATTTAGATGCATAAATACAGTGAAATCCTTAATCAGAGGTTCAGCAGTGTCATGTGTTTGGAACACCATGGACATGTGGTTATTCCAACACTCATAACAGACATATCCTATATACACTTTACATTATGATGATGGAAGGACAACTGATATAGTGAGCAAAACATGTATTTTTGTGTCAGTAAACTCTGAGCTGAGAGTTCACACCTGGTCAGTGAGGGACAGAAGAGCATAACTAACCCTCTGGTCTTCCTACAGGGGCCTGGATGGTGTTGACATCCCAGACATCCAGACACGCATGTTCCAGCCCATGAAGAACCTGTCCTACATGTACTTACAGTTGTCTTTCTGCCCATTGAAAGCTTGGGAAACCCATATCCCTAGTCATCTACAAGCCCTAGTCATGCCTAGTCATCTACAAGCAATACATCAAATACAAGTTCAAACTGAGATACAAGATGGTCCATCACATCCCTCAGAGATGGCGAACACAATCGCTGATAACGGTTCTGTGAACATTTTGTCCACAGATATTTCAAGAAGTTCCAGTATTGCTCCTACGCACCGCATGTCCGCAAATGCAAGCCCAACTCGGACGGCATCTCCTCCTTCGAGGACCTTCTGGCCAACGAGGTCCTGCGCGTGTCCGTGTGGGTGATGGCCTTCATCACCTGCTTCGGCAATCTCTTCGTCATTGGCATGAGGACGCTCATCCGCGCTGAGAACAACCTGCATGCCATCTGCATCAAGGCTTTGTGCTGTGAGTTCTGCAGGCACCGTCTGCATGCTCCTCTACTGTATTCATTCTGATTCATTCTTGCTGTGTCTTTCCTTGTCCTGTCTCGTTTAGCTATTTGACGTATGCTGGGATATGTTGTTTTTGATTATACCATAATGTGATGTGTGATAAAAGGCTCAGTTCACTGCACTAGATGCAAATCAACTTTCACTAGAAGCTTTCCAGCCACATTATGTAACTGCACTCTTAATGTGGTTTAGTGTATGTGGTTATAATGCTGTGGTTTGGCACATGTGGTTATTATATTGTGGTTTAGTGTATGTGGTTATTATGCTGTGGTTTGCCATATGAAGTTATTACATTGTGGTTTAGTGTATGTGGTTATTACATTGTGGTTTGGCATTTGTGGTTATTATGCTGTGGTCTGGCATTTGTGGTTATTATGTTGTGGTTTTACATATATGGCTATTACACTGTGCAGCTGGGGCTGTAAAGGGATTGTTCCTCTCTCTCTCAGCTGCCAAAGAAACCTTCCAGGTGTGAGAGCAATTGACAAACCAATTTCCTGCTGGAAACTGGAAGCATGACTTATCAGAGGGAACAGAGCTCCTTCCTCCGTTTTCTCTCTCTCTTCTCCCTCTCTCTCTTTCTCTCGCTCTCTCAGTAGCTGGCCAGGCAGGTCACATTCTCCAGGTTGACATCCTCTCTTCTCTTGACTAAAAATCTGTAACCGTATCACCACTCCTGGATCCTTGCTACACACAGGACTCTAAACAATCACAGCTCCACCATCTCAATTTTTTTAGCCTCATTCCCTTGTAAAACAGGTCCCAGTGCTAGAAACTAAAGAACCCTTCTTAATCCAAGAAATTTTTCCGATGCAAAAAATGGAAGTTTATACAGAAAAGAAAAATAGAAAGTGTCACTTTGAAATGCTGGATATGTTTTACTAAGAGAATGTTTTACTGTTCTTAATGTATCAGTGAAATGTTTAAACATTGTATGAAAAGACCCAGTGTTATTATATTAGCAGAAGAAGAATGTACAAAGTACAAAATTAAGGACTGTCAATAACTGCAATGTGTCTGTTTGAATGTAAAATGATTTTCTTCTCTAAGTCTTTCTTGTCAACAACAAAGTAAATTTTATCCATAGTTAGTCATATTAAGTTAAAACATTTGACAGATGTTCTTATCGACTTATTAATTTCAATCATGTTACATAGACAAATGGAGTGTTTAGGATTCTCGCCCAGTAACTCTTACTGGTGTATCATTGTGCGTGTTCATGGATGGGGGATTGAATCCCAGTCTCTCACAGGAGAGGCATAATTATCACCCACTACACTAAAACAACCAATTAAATTAACATTAACTGCTTATGACACAGACGCGTCTTTGGCAATTTGTCATCTAAATGTAATGCAGTAAATATTTTGCAGAGCTCAAGGACAATACATGTTGTGAGTGAGCAAGTGTTGTCTACCATGTAAAACAAAATGCTGCCTTGCAAATTTACCACTTGATGTATTATATTTAGTTACAGAGGAGGGATTCTTGGCAGTGATAATTGTCAAAAAACAATAATATATTCCTACCACTGGACAGTCCTTGAGATAATATTCCCACACTCATTATAAACAGCAGTCTCTGGCTCAGGGCAAGACAGACCACAAGTGTAATACTTCTGGGTGACATTGGTCCATTGGAGAGTCTCATTTGTGTTGTTTCCAAAGATTACCATCATGTTATGGCCTTTGTAATGACATCAGTGCTATGATATCATACGCTCTTATTCTACTCTTATGCTCTTCTCTTCATTGATGGTCCTCCATGCTCAGGTGCAGACTGTCTGATGGGGGTTTACCTGTTCTTTGTGGGCGTCTTTGACTTGAAGTTCCGGGGTGAGTACAACAAGAACGCCCACCTGTGGATGGAGAGCCCGGAATGCCGTACAGTCGGCTTCCTGGCCATGCTCTCGTCCGAGGTGTCCGTCATGCTGCTCACGTACCTGACGCTGGAGAAGTTCCTGGCCATCGTTTTCCCCCTGAGCCGCCTGAGGCCAGGCAGGGCCCAGACCTTCACGGCCCTGGCCGTCATCTGGCTCCTGGGCCTGTCCATCGCCGCTGTGCCGCTGCTCAGCGACGGGCTGTTCGGAAATTACTACGGCCGCAACGGCGTCTGCTTCCCCCTACACTCCGACCGCATCGAGAAGCCTGCCGCCAAAGGATACTCGACAGGAATATTTCTGGGTGAGTGGTAACAGTGCAAAGAGCTCGTCATTCATGTTAGTCATAGTCTTTTCAGGTTTTATTATAGATTGATGATTGTTTTTGGAAGTGTTCTGCATTTTTAAAGGGCGTTTCCTTAAGGGACTGCTGGGAACCCCTTTTCTGAACATGGAGTCTTTCTTATCCTGGACCATCTTAAGTAATGCTAATTGGTCTTCTGTAGTTTTGCTGAAACAAGAAAAAAAAAGGTCTTGACTCTGACTCTTACTGTGGCTTGAATCCATCACAGGGTGTGAAGTGAACAGTAATCAATTGTCTTGGTAAAGGATCCATAAGAAGAAAGAACAGGATATTGTACATTATTTATATTCTGTCTAATCTCCTTTCGTTCATTTGGGTTGCTCAGTCTTGGCATGTATCACACTGCAGTAATGGAAATCATTTCCCACCACATGAGTTACAGTATCTGTGGTCCAGGTGAACCCCACCCACCCACCTCCACCATGGAGGAATGGCTCCTGTTAGTCTGGAGACCTTGGAATGTTCACCATGATTCTATGCTTCATATTTTGTAGTGGTACTGTAGACATAATGAATAAATGGTTCTTCAATAGGCTCACCAATATTTCAGTCAAAGATTAAAGATTAATTCTGGGCTTAAAAAGACTTTCAATGTAGTGATTGCAAAATTATTTATTTCGGCTGGAGTAGCGCCGATTTGTGTCTGAGAAACGCACTTGTTTTATTAAAAAGTACAAGGAACAATAAATTAAAAGGAACAATAACTTCCTTGCAGCTCCTCAGTCTCCTTGTAAAGAAGTGATGTTCATCTGAGCATCATGTCTCTCCTTTCCGACATGCAGGACTCAATGTGGTGGCCTTCCTCATCATTGTCGTCTCCTACTCCAGCATGTTCTACTCCATCTATAAGACCAGCCTGAGCGCCACGGATTTGCGCAGCAGGCTGCGCAAAGACGTGGCCGTCGCAAACCGCTTCTTCTTCATCGTGTTCTCTGACGCCCTCTGCTGGATCCCCATATTTCTCGTCAAAATTTTCTCCCTGCTGGAGATGGAGATCCCAGGTGAGTCTCCGAGGTCAACATAATTGTTCCTCCAATATTGTTGCACTGCAGCACATAAAATATACTCTTATGGTTCCTTTGGGCTCCAACTGAAATCCTTCTGTATAATAAAATTCAAATGAAAAATGATTTAATATAACCAAAAATGAGTCTGAACAAAATAAAATTCCTGTCTGTAACAGATTGATCTGCTTAATGAAATACTAGATGAACAGTGTGTTCAGAAAATAGATCAAACAGCACATCATCATCTGTGTCTCTCCCATAATAAAATGGTCCTTAAAAGATTAGCTAAGCTAACAACAGAATGCTCACATCTTCCTCTTTAGCTCAAACAGCAAATCAGCCAATACATGGTTTGTGTACAGTTTTGTACATGTTTCGTTTGCGTTCAGCTTTGTACATGTTTTGTGTACAGTTGTTGCTTACATGGTTTCATACCGGTGGGTGAACATGATGTTAGTCAATGAGGATTTGCTTCACCAACTGGCACCACACCACTGCATTCCACAATCTCACTTGGCTAGGATCCCGTTAATTGGTTAACTGGTTAGTTTAGGCTCACATTAACTGGTTATGTCATTTTAAATAGGCACATTTCACATAGGCACATTTTTTTGTGTGTTTTTGACACAATTGTGGCTCTGTCTGGGTGTTTCCATAGCAACTGTCAAAAAGATTGTCCTGTGTAGCTTTTTTTTAAATAAACATGTTAAGTGATTTTGTCTCTCCTCTAGGTTAACTAACTAGCTGACATAGCCAGCTAGCGTCCCTGAAACTCAGCAGTTTAGTAGCAGTTCACAGGTGCTGTGCCACCTACACACAGAAGCAGCTGAGAGTTGTTTTTCAGAGAGTTATTTTGTTGTCAGACAGTTGTCAGACAGCTTTCTCGGTTGTTTTGGTCTCAGACTGTTTGTCAAACAGCTTTTGCAGTTGTTTTGTCAGAAAGTTGTCAGACAGCTTTCTGGATAGTTTTGTTATCAGACAGGTGTCTGATAGCTTTCTAAAAGCAGCATAGTGAGGTAAAAATGTAGAGGAGCTAACGCTCAAAGCTAGCAAAACTAAACATGGTCAATTTGAAATAGCATTATGTTAAAATCACTAAAAACACACAGCACTTAGCCACAGCTGTAACAGTGTCCTTTTATGCAGAACTGTCTGTATTGGCATTTTTATAGAAATTGTTCATATGTAAAATATGGGCACCAAATATGAGTCCAGAATGACTGAATCATTTGGCTAAAAGCAAAAATCATTTTTCACCAAACTGTTATTTTAATCCAACAGGTTGTCAGTACAGGATGTTGATATTCCCACTCAGCATTTACTGCACATAAGGTGTACTGGCCTATTAACCATTTTGTGTTGTATTATATGAAACTTTTACTTTGGTATACATGACAGCTGGGGGTATCAGCTGGATCATCTGTGCAGAAGAGCAGTAAAACACAGGTCTGGTTTCTCTTTGGAGCTGGAACACAGTTGGGAAGGGCTTTTACAATAATGTTTTCCTAGAGAAATGTATTTTAATGGGGAAAAGGGTCAGGGGCAAATATGTGGTGGTGTTAAAAAGGAAAGCAGTGCTTTATTTAAAAAAGAATCCATAATTCTTTGCTCAGCAAGTCCTTGCTTTCTCTTACTAAAATCATATTTTCTTTGTCTTCGTTCCATCTGTTGCTCCTGTAAGGAACCATCACATCATGGGTGGTGATCTTCATCCTGCCCATCAACAGCGCCTTGAACCCCATCCTCTACACGCTGACCACCAGCTTCTTCCGAGAGCAGGTAGACTTACTCCTATGCCGGTGGCAAAGACACTCGGCCCTCAGAAAGGAGACGCGTGGACCGCTGACCTCCACCTTGGACGCGGGTGTCAGGTTCAGATGAACTTGTGCGCGTCAGAGTGAAGTGCTTTGCGACAAACTCCCGTGACTTCACACACCTGTAGGTTTAGGAAACGGGAACTCACTCCACAAGTGTTCGTCTGAAGATGCTCTCACATTCACTGAGCTTGGTGTTGGGCTTCAGGTTGACGTGGGAAATGAAAGCCAGCTGCCTGACAGGCACCACGGCTGAGTCTTCTGGGTCTTCATGGAGATGAAGAAGCCCTCCTCCTCAAAGCCTTCTGCAAAGCTACCAAACAAGACATTTAACAACACATATTCTGACATACTTTTACAGCCTGAGCTTCAACCGCTGTTTTTTTGTTTGTTTGTTTTTTTTGGGGGGGGGGGGTTTGGAGGGGGGGTTGTTTGTTTGTTTGTTTGTTAGCGCTTTTTTTACCTGTAAATTGAGACATTCTAAAGGAGACGTGAAACTGTGCTTTACTGTTACTTTACCTCAGCTGAGCTTCTCCAAAGCATCGACTATGAACAGAACGGTACTACTAAGTGCCTTTCTTTACCTAGACACTCTTCAGATGAAAGCTGTGTGCATACAGGACTTAAGACTAATGTCCTGAGCTAAAATAGCAATGTTTATGAATATATTGTGTAAAGCACAATTTAAACTGACTATTTGGACCATTTTATTGTACCCAAAGCTCTTTATTGTTCTGAGGAGTTAAGTTCACATGTCAACAGTCTGCAAAATTCAAAGCCTTAAAAATCTGTTCTCTATGCTTTACAGCTAAAATGCTTTTGGGAGATTCACCCTGAGCTCAAAGTGTATATATATATTTTTTTCTTTTATTTCTTTTTGCAATTTTTTTGTATATCAGTGGTCACTTTATTTGTCTGATGGAAAGCAATGTGTAATTTCATTATTGTTAGATGCTCCATTTCTGCTAAATAAGTACATATTGCAATTATTTACAAACAAATCCAAACATTTACAATGTGGTTCTTTGGGTCAGAGACCTTTCTACGCGTTTCAGGAAAGGTGTTCCAAAATTTTTTCATTTTGGACAACTTCTTGAAATCTTCGGTTTAGTCTTTTTAACACTGTCAGAACACTCTTAGAAATACACCACTGTTAGAATGTAACCAAACAGGATAATTCGCTTTATTGGTATTAATGTATAAACATTAGTCTAAACTGAATATCGTATAACAATCCATAGGACGCAAACGTCAAACTAACCTCCCTGCAAAATAATCAGTGAGTGTCAAAAGCTCTCTCAAGTGTCTCTTGATCCTCTGGCGGTTTCTAGGGGGCGGTGCTTAGTTGCAGCGAGAGTTGATGGATAGTTGTGTGGAAGTAAGAGCTCAGCGTACCTCCAGACCCTCCAGCGCACAACTTTGATGAAATTTATGACGAAAGGATGCAGTAGATGAAAAGTACGTCTTTTCATACGGTAGGCTTATTCGTTCATCAAAGTTAGTTTGCCATATAGAGATGATATGTTGACATTGAGTGTTCACAGCTGACATCAAATATTCATTGCAATTAGCGATTATAATGACACACTGCGGTTCTTTTCGACATCTTTCCCTGTTTTAAGATCGATGCATATGCTACCCTCGTCGCTGTTTTCAGCGTATTGGGGTTTTCTGAATTAACAGCTGCTCGCTGTTCGAGTTGATCATAGCCAGGGACGCGTGCGGCCGCGTACCGGATGATGCGGCTGCAACATGTTGCGCACGTTCAGTGTTTCATAAAACCTGGCAGTTCCGCGTGCGCGAGCATCCTAATGTGCGAACACGTAGCTTCCTCGAGCGCAGTAAGTCTTACAGTCACTTTATAGGATGATGATGTTTGTGAGACGTAAGTGTATACCGTGGTAAATTCCAGCAAATAAGGCAGTATATGTTTAAGTCTGCGCAACCACAGGGATTTTCTCATTCAGTTAATATTTCACTGTTCTATCATTTATGCGGTAGAGAGTCTAGAGTCTTAGACAGCTGCTAAGTGGTGTTTCACAAATCGCATATTAACCGTCGCCGTTGTTACAGTCAAAAAGGTAGGATAAACGGATCCATGCTTCGCTAAAAGTCAAGTATAACTGATATGTCTTTTGTATGATGTAAGATCTGTTAAGCTTATTATGTACAGCAGAAACAAACGTGTTCAAAGTTTACTGTGAAGTATGAGAACCATACCAAGCAAGTTTATTCTCAGATGTTCGTAGCAATATACTTAATTAAAATGTCTGTGTGTATTACCAAATATGTTGTTATATTTGCTCTAGGACAATGTGCTTTGTGTCATATGATACAATACTTAACTGGGCCTTAAGGGGATAAAGTCATTACATTTACCAGTCATTACATGTGTTTTACGTGGAGAGCTGGATTTTATGGCAAACATTGTCCAATATCTTTTGTAAACCGATTATTTCAGTTGTGTTATCTAGCATATTACCTAGCATACTTCAATATATGCAACATATATATAACTCATTAGATACTACAGTGCTGTTAATTAGGGCAGCCACTATACCTACTATATATGTTGAATATTAATTCAGATCAGCCACTTTACCTACTATATATTGAATATTAATTAGGGCAGCCACTCTACTTAGTATATATGTTGAATATTAATTAGGGCAGCCACTCTACCTACCATATACGTTGAATATTATTCAGAAGCATTTGCTTTGAACATGGTTCAAGCTCTGCCTGTTTCTCGGGCAACCACCGATTCATATTTAGCACTTTTCTATAAATATGTGTGTGGGCTAAAGGCGGCGTTATGATCCGGTAACATTTACATAATCGTGTCTCTCCACTGCCTCCATTTTGTGCTGTGTGTCGGCCTCCTCCTCATGTGCTCGGTCCTCCTGACCGTCCCAGAGATGCTTTAAGTTTAATGGATCCACGCATGCAGGAGAACTTCACATGCACGGGCCCAGTAATGACGGTGAGCAACGCTTCAGTTCTTACGGCTCTGCTCCTCGGGTCTCCTGTGTCAGGAGACGCCCGTGTGAGGGTGCACCGCTCTATTGTTTGATCTCTGCCAACTACTTATTTGCTTTTCCTGCCTGTAAAGGATGGACAGTGAGATCCTGTTGCCTGTGTTAATGCTCGGTGCATAAGCCAGTGCACATTCACATGGCTGGAACATGATATACCCAGTAGCACTGTCCGTGTCCTAAGGGAAGATCAAGGCAGGCCTTACACCTGCTTCCCTGCAGTGCTATTGGCTGAGGGGTTTTTATCTCCTCCTCCGACTAGTTATCATGCTCTCCCATTTGGTGAAAGGCATGCTGGTTCCTCCTCTGACTGTTGACAGACAGGCAGTGTTGTGGGACAGGTGCAGGATGAAGACCAGAGCTCTGAATGCCCCCATTATCAGTAAGGCGAAAAGCAGCAGCTCTTTGATAGAAGGCCGAACCAGCGTGAGAAACAGCTACGCAGGGAATGTCCCCTCTGGCTTCAGCAGCAGAGCTTACACTGGTTCAGAGCTGTTCCTCTGGATTTGACTGTAACGTGTTCCTCTGGATGTTCTTTGATGACTCAGAATTTAAGTGCTCTCAGGTCTGAGAATACTTCACTAGAGACATCTTCAAAAGCCAGATGAATGTAGCTAATAAACTGGATGTGGGTGCCGAAGCTGCATTGTTTTTGAGGGTGATGAAAGATCGTGTGTGTGTTTGTGTGTGTGTACATGCGTTTGTGTGTGGATATGTGTGTGCGTTTGTGTGTGTGCGTGTGTGTGTGTCTGTGTGTGTGTGTGTTCAAGCATTTTGAGCAGATGGTCATGTTCAGATGTGGCACGAGTGTACAGAACAAATGGCCCAGATGGCAATTGGGCAGGGAAATACCTGAGACCAGGTGACCTGCGCTAACCTCAGACCAGGTGAAAGAGCATATCTGATGAACTTCTCTTCACCATTAGGAACCTCATTAGGAGAGAACTGAAGGTACAGTAGACATGATCCTACTGCATGTACCTGGCCCTAAGGACCCCACTGTAGGAAGACTGTAGGAGTGTGGTGTTGTTGTTGAGCTAGCATGCGCCAGCGTACTGTAACCTGTTAGTACATCCTGCTTATTCGATGTTTCCTGCGTGTTTATGATGACGTTTTAACAGGATGGAATTGCAATTAGCTTAAACATCAAAGTGGATTAACTATCTCAGTTTACAACAGTGAATCAATATATTCCAAAGATGCTGTTTATTTGCTTGTTATACAGCATGTGCTTAGAAACGGTTTGTGCTAAAGAGATCAGTTACAGACTCCTGGATGTCAGATGAGTTACATTTACATTTTAAATTTACATTTTTAACACTCCAGAGTGACTTACATATTTATCAGTCAGCGTAAACCATGTCAGTCAAACGTTTAGCTGCTGCATGCAGATGATACAGGAACAAGACATTCTTCCATGTTCAGAGATGAACACTTGCTTCAGTGCAATTAACTTTAGATGAGTTTATACTAATAATAGATGTTAATAAATTATTCAACAGGCCTCGCTCTGCCTTCGTGAACCCAAATGCTCCTCACCATGGTAACCGCCTGTTGAATCCTCTCAGCAGCCAGAGGTGTTGGGTTCTTCAGCCAAGCTGTTGCCTGTGTGCTACGGTTCTGCTCCGGATGTCTGTCCTGTAGACGGGACAGCTATCAGAATAAAGATAGCAAAGTTGGTTATTTCTTGTTCTGTGTTTTTACAGACTGGATGTTTCTGTAGCACATAGTAGTGGCTTTTTGTTGTGAATGGAATGTTTCTCATGTACACGGTCGATTTTCTTCTGATTTGTTATTCATTTCATGTTTTTGTTATACTGTTTGCCCTGCTCGCACCGCACCATGTTAGACTTTAGGGGGCGCTCTTATATCATGATTGTATATTTCCTACGTGTGCATGGCTGATGAAAAAAAAATTACAAACACTTGAATACTGAGTTAGGTAAATCTAGTATTTGTATACATCAGTGCACACCAACCTTCCCTTTTGAGATCTACCTTCCTAGAACTTACATTCTTTTGTAAACTCAGTCCAACACAACTAACTTCAGAAGCTTTGACTAGCTGGGTGAGAGTGTTAATTATGGGTGTAACTGAACTGCAGGTGAAGACAGTTCTCCAGGAAGGGGAATTAGTGAACACTGATTTACACTAACATAATGCTGCTATTACGCTGTTGTAGCAGACGGAGATAGGACACAGGTGGTGCTGGTCATGGAAGTACACTTGTTTGTAGATATTCCTGCTGCATCTCCAAACATCTACACTGTGCTCTGATAGGTTGATTAATACGCAGACTAAACTTCCTGATTAGAGACTTCAAATCGAGTGAAAGAAGCAAGATTGAAGTTGAGATGACTTGAATCTTTGTGGTTGATGGTTCAGTAAATAACAATCATATAGGCGTGTTTATAAGATGTTTTTAGAAAATAAACTGAAGACTAAACAGGATGCTTGTATAATATAGGACACTTTTTGTGTGTCGGTGAGTGTGTGCGCACACGTGCGTATATGTATGTATGTGTGCACATGTGTGTGTCTGTGTGTGTGTATGATGTAGATTTTCATGTGTGACCCAGACTTGAGTACATTTCCTGGCTCAAGTTTATCTGCGTGCTGTAACACCCACTCCAGATTGAGCCCGAAGCTGACTGAGCAGTTGCACCTACTGTGTGTGTGTGTGTGTGTGTGTGTATGTATGTGTGTGTGTGTCTCTGTGTGTGTGTGGGTATTTGTGTGTGTGTGAGTGTGTGTCTCTATGTGTGTTTGTGTGTGTGTGTGTGCGTGTGTGTGTGTCTGTATGTGTGTGTGCGTGTGTGGGTATTTGTGTGTGTGTGTGTGTGTGGGTATGTGTGTGTGTGTGTGGGTGGGTATGTGTGTGTGTGTGTGTGTGTGTGGGTGGGTGTGTGGGTATGTGTGTGTGTATTCATGTGTTCAGAGATTAGGTCTCAAGGGGTTCACAAGGCAAAGCAAACAACCCCTTTTTGAGTGTTATGAATGTACCATTTATCATAGCTGTAACCCTGCAGAACTGAGCACTGTCAGCTCTAACTGTTCTAGTTTAGTAGCTCTCATACAGGTAACATATCATCAGAGTCTGGCCTCTGTGAACGTCTTACACAGTGATACTGACTGTTTATTAATTATCTAAAGAACAAATATTATTCATGAGGCATGTTATTTCTGCAACGAGTTTTATAAAAAAAACTAAAAAATATTTCATTATCTATTTAGAATGAAGCCCTCTGTGCGTGACACACACACACACACACACACACACACACACACCTGCATTGTGCACAAGAGGGCTGCTGTTCTGGCTAATAAAAGTATAAAACAGCTATTCAGTGAAACAGTCACTAAAAATAGAACAAAGTATCACCAGAATAACACTGTGAATAGTGAATAATAGTGAATAATGGTGAATAATAGTGAATAATAGTGAATAGTGAATTGCCATATTGAGATTTGGCCATTTAATAAGAAGCAGAACTATGTGCCTTTAAAGATTTTGACACAGTAGTTCTTGTATTTTGCTGTTACTGAACTGATTAATTCAGTTCAAGTAAATCATGTTTGATTACCTGTTTCCAAAAAACGACAGTCCTACTTACTTCAGTGTGGTTTTGCTTCACTAAAATACAGAATACTGAAAATGAAAAGTATTAGAAAAGTTTTTTTCCTGACACAAAGCATCTTTTGTATGCTAACTTGTGTGCTTTTTAAGACAGAAATTATTTTAAATACATACGCAGGGTGTTTGTGTTTCTTATGTGGGTCAACTGGGGGAAAAACATCTTTCATTTAGGTGTGGACCACTTTTGTCTAAATTTTACGAAAGCAGATGGAAACTGGCAAATGATTTATGCAAAAGTGGTTTACAGTCTTTATGAGTGTGTTCTTTATGTAACAACCACCATGACGAGCAAATGTAGAAGGGCTGCTTTATGTGTGTGTGTGTGTGTGTGTGTGTGTGTGTGGTGGGTGGATGGGTGTGTGCCAGTGTGTGTGCGTGTTTGTCTGTGTGTGTATCTGTGTGTGTGTGTGAGGGGAGAGAGAGAGAGAGAGAGAGAGAGAGAGAGAGATAGTGAGAGTCAGTATGATCAACTTTCTTGTAGAGACACTGCCTCTCTGAACAGCAGTTGCAGTGGTTATAAAATTATACGTCGCTGTCACACAGAGACCTCAGGCATCTGTGCTGAGATTGGGGAGGTGTCTCACCTTGGAAGTCTTTCCAAAACGAAACCAAAACAATTGGGAGGAACGAAGTAGAGAAACAGCCCTGCCCTGCTAACGTGACTCCAGCCCACCTCACCACAGCCGTGTCTACACACTCCTCGCCTTCTCCTCTGCTAACGGCTGGAGCCCAGTGCTCCACACACGACTCCAGGAGCTTCAGCTGCCTGGAGGAAAACGCTCGTTTGTGATAGCAGCTCAGGGAGGTAGTTTATGCAAGTTATACGCTCTGACTAACCAGCACACTTCCTCCCTCAGAACAGTACGAGTCCTACCCCCCCACCCCTGCTGAGTCTTACTCTCTCTCTCCCTCTCTCTCTCTCTCTCTCTCTCTCTTTCCTCTTCTTGCTATCTTTTTCTCCAAATGGCAAATTTGTCCTCCACCTGCTCAGCTCCACGTGCACCGCTGTGACTGGGTGGTGTGCAGGGTGGGTGTCAATCCTTCTCCCTGTCTGCTTGTCTTCTCTCTCTCTCTCTCTCTCACATACACACACACACACACACACACACACACTCGCATGCTCTTCTGAGGAACAGCGCAGGATAAAGACACAGCTCTCAGCCAGAAGGAAGAGGACTGGAGTGAGAGTTGTTGCTGGAACAAGGCAGCGGTGCAAGGCAGGAGGGCAGGGCACAGCGGCACAGTGCCACCCGGAGATGCCGCACGGCGATGGGGTCGCGCTGGAGAAGACGGCCGGCTCGCCGGCGGACGCGCTGCTGAGCTCCGATTTCAGAGGGAAGTTTAGGAAGATGTACTCCAGGAAGAGGCCCACCGTTCTGGCATGTAGGTGGAGATGTGAGCCCCGCGGGGTTCCCGTGGTTACGTCTGTGCTCGCTCTGGGAGAGGTTCAGGGAAACAAGGAGAGAACTATACAGCGGCGTTGCCAAGCAAGTCATCAGCAGCAAATTGCAGTTTCAGCTCACGGGCAAGTGTGAAATGCCTCGTCTTGCAGATATGTGTAGTATGGTTACCTCGAGAATGTTGTGTGTGGATGGTAAACAACATGCTTGTGTGCTGCTCACTACAGTTGTGCCCCAGCTATGAGCACCAGGCTAGAAGGGGCTTGAGTTAAATCAGGCTGAGTTTAAGGCGGTGAGTAACATCCCCTTTGAGATGTTTAATGACTGCTTAACTAAACATTTTCTGATGAATTAGCTTTTCTGACTCTTTACGACTTTCAGAAAACACTGTAGTGGTCAGTGGATGATATGTCAAAGAAGTTTGCTGGTATCTGCTGTGCTGGAGTACTGAAGTACTGAAGTACTGGAGTACTGACACTGGTTCATTCATTTGGGAAAATCATCTGTAGGTTTTGTGATGTTTTTGTGATGAGTCTAAGATATATGATTGTGCTGAAGATGTGTTTTTACTGCAATAACAGAGAGGGAGAACAGAGATTTTGTGAAAAAAGGTACTGAAATAAGTAAAGGAAGATACGGAGGTGTCAGAGAGAGAGAGAGAGAGAGAGGAATGGAGAGATTAAGGGAGGATAGAGAGAGGGAAGTAGGGTTTGTTCAGATACACCACAGCCATGCCTGCACTGGTCAGAAATGCTTCACATTCCTGTTTTTCACTGGAGCCGGGAAATGCTTTTATTAACTGATTAATGTGACTCCTCGGAGTAGTTTACTCTCTCTCCCTCTCACGTCTCGATACAAGAAACTTTCTTTCGCTTTCTTCTCTCGTTTCTGAAGCGTATGTGGAGAGTTCTCGTCCCACTGTAGTGCCTGTAGCGTGGAGTGCGGCAGGGTAAGACGGATCAGAGCAGCAGTGTTACAAGACCAGAGCTCGTTCAGCCACAGCCTGCGTTAGCGCCAGGCTCATCGCTAAGCGCACTTTACGTGCAGTACGTCCCACTCTAGGATCGGGCGGAATGCTGTCTAACACGGTCGCACACGCACAATAAAACGTATTTCCTGACTGCATGTGAAAATATATTTTGGTTCTTTCTGGAGCACCATGAAAGGGTGAAGCGTCTTCTGTACCAAGGCTGGTGGTGGCTGTTCATCCATGGTTCGTACAGTAGTGACTCCTCACTGTTTTACACCATGTGGATCGTTTCATATCAGTCCTCCCCACTTCACCTGCAGCTGCAGACTTGGATGAAAAGCAGGTAAAAAGGAAGATCACTGATACAGTTATGTAATAATCTGGCCCAAGCAGGGCTGAACAGTGACAGGCCAGTCTGACGAGATTATTGAGCTATTCTGAGATCAGCTTGAAATATGGAAGTTAACGTGTTGTCCTATAGCACTTGGTCCATATATTCCTAATCCGCTGTGCTTGCACTGTGCCCTGTCTTGACATTACTAATCAAACGTTTTACTCTGTTGTAAAACTATCATTCGTAGACATAAAATACATAAAACCCAAACTTTATGTGTAAATTTCCTGTTATTTGGCCAAGATGACGATATTATTTATAATCCAATTTCAGTCTAACAGTATAAGGACAGAAGGTACATGGGACATATGGTGACTGGTGCTGCTAAATGTTTAACCCAAGCCAGGAGTAACTATACTGGCTTCATTCTGAAGTATAAACTACCTGTGATGATGGTGCAGATGGTAGTACTTTAGAACTTCAGAACAGTTTTTTTTAGGAATACAGATCCACAGGAATAAGATGTATCTGTATGGTCAGATTTTTAACAAAGTTGCCATTAAAATTGCTTCCAGAGATGAATATTTGGATGTATATACATATAAATGCTGTCCCTTCATTTTTGATATTATAAATCCCCCTCTACTCTTTCGTTGAAATATCAAAAACAGCTGCTTCTAAAAGGATATTCCGCTGGACCTCAATTCAAATGCCTGAACTCAGATAAGGATTTTCTCCATTTATTACTAAGTGCAGTAGGACTTCCGCTCGCATTGGAACAATGGAAAGGCCACGGAACGAGTTCTCCTGTGGTTCTGGGCCCCACACACACGGGTGCAGAGCAACGTAGGTCAGGCAGCCAGCGGCGTGGGGGTAGGGACGGGGGTAGGGAGGGGGCAGCAGAGGTAGCTACGCAGCCATGCTGCACGCAGGGCGTGGTGGGTGGAGTGGGCAGGTGACCCCGCGTAGTGGAAACTATGACAACTAATACGCAGTCGTGTGTGTATCAGCCACGTCCCTAAGATGAAGACGGCTAGGAATGTTCCAGGGTGTCGGGCCCTGGAAGATGGTTCTGCAGTTGTCCATGATAAACTCTCAGCTATACTGAATTTGCAGGAGAGGAGTACTAGAAAAAGACATTTACTAGAGGAGCAAGATGTGTGTGCTGAGTTGCATTAGTGCACCTGTATTTTCAAGCAAACCTCAGTAAAAGAGCAGCATTGATCAGTGATTTCTCTCGGGGTGTTATCTTGACTTTTTTTCTTCCTGTGTGGTTTTTGTTGTTGATCTGTCAGCACTAAAATGGGTCGGAGAGAGCAGAAGGTCTGTTCTCCTGAGCAAGCTTGGATCCAGCAGATCTATTCCTACTCCTCCTGCTTTGATGGACGGAGTGGGGAATTTTAGCTCAGTGTGAGTTAGCATCTTTTTTCATTCCATGTCAAGCTGTTGATGAACGAGTGAAAGCATTCTTTTCATAACTGGCGTTGTTGCTTCTGGAGATACTGAGATACGACATGCCAGCAGCTCGGTGATACCACGTACATGGTACTCCCCATGTGGTGAATGTTTGCCATTCTTGAGGACAGGCAGTCAGCTAGTCCCTGTCAAAAACAGAAATCAGCTTTATACTGCTATACTAGGTGGTCTTTGGTTTCTCTATGAAAGGAATTTGTTCAAACCCAGTCATTTGCTTTGCTGCTGGGCTCAGTGATGCTCCAGGGTGCTCTGCTGCAGTCTGGTCTGAAGAACCGGATCCTTCAGGTGAGCTGTGAATGGACCTGGGTTCCCTTCCTCCTTGTTGGTCTCTTAGCTGCCTGTAGGCGTCCTTCTCTGACCTGAGATTCGAAAACTCAAGGCTTATAATTAACCTGGCTAGGATTAGATGGATTTTCTCTTCCCTGTTTCCTGTTCTTGCCTCCTGCAGCCTCCCAGCACCCTCTCAGTTGGAGAGGTGTTTAAATGAGCATTCCTCTGTGCTGGACTGACACGGGAGGAGAGAGAGAGTCCGGGAGTAAGAGAGACAGGGAGAGAGACGAGTGAGGGAGAGGTGGGGAGAGGCGGAGGAGGATTAGAGCCGGTGTGTGTGTATGTGTGTGTGTGGCGGAGAGGGGGAGACGGGGAGGGGTTGTACACACACTCCAGAGCTCTGAGGCACTCTCCGCTCCGCTCTGATCGGCGGATCCGCTCCGCAGCCATGACCAGCCAGCAGGACTCAGGCTTCTTCGAGAGCAGCATCAGGTCCCTGCTGAAGACCTGGAGCAGCAGTGAGTATCTCCCCTCGCGCGTGCTGCTGTGACGGTGCTGCGTGAGCAGCACGGGCGCCCCGGCGGAGATCCCCCCGCAGGGGACGAGGGAGAGAGAAGCGCTACCTTGCTGACTGCCTGTGAGATTGTTATTGTTGTCATCGTTGTTCTTGTTGTCATTGTTGTTGTTGTTGTGAGAGTCTGAAACCCTCTGCATGGTTGCAAAACCTTCTCATGTGTGAGAGATGTTTAAATTCTGTCCAGGGATCAGGTTACAGGATTAGGGGGTTACTGCTGTGTTTCTGCTCTACAGTCACATGGGCCAAGATGGCTCGTTCCATGAGCAGAGGTGAATATAGCACACGCTTTATGCTAAACTGACTCCTTTAATCGACTCAAGAGTGAAACTCATGCACTTCACTATAGTTTTACTTGCATATTGTCCCACAAGGACCCACAAGGACACTGTTATCTCAGCAAGACAGATCCGTATTTTCTTGCAGTCCTGCTTTGAACTCGAGCGCAGATCCGCGTGTCACAGCTGTAGCAGGGGCTGAACGGCTTGTCTCAGCAACGCGGACTGACACTTCCACCAGTAATGCGCTGTAATTCTCCAGCACTCTGGGACACAGCGTGCTCCCCACAACAACATCCATCAGCTCCTCCTGCTCACCAGCCTCTCTCCACCAATCAGCTGTGGAGGATGGTCAGCCCTCAGCCAGTCAGGAGACAGGGGGCCTTGCAGTCTGGAACTTGTTGAGGATTCTCTAGTGCTGACTGAGGACGAACCAAAAAAAGAACATGTTTCTGCATTATGATTTGCTCTTTTGTGGGTTAATTTCTCCCCTCCCTGTTCTTTGCAAAGTTGAAAAAGCTTGATGTCATTGTGTCATGGGGCTACAGAGGACTTTTTATCACCTGTAAGAAAATGAAGTTGAATTATGATTCTTTTCCTCTCCATTTTGTAGTTATTTCCTGTCCTGTTTCATCAGTTTCCTGTGTTTCTCACCCCTGTAAGTCAGTAAGTATGAGGGAGTGTGAGCTCCAGCCAGGGATACAGAGAGAAGAGCAGAGCTGGACAAGCTGAGCCTGAAACATCACTGAAGGCTTCATGTTGGGGGCATTACAGGGAACTCTGCATGTGGGAAACTGGTGCTTGAAGTCCCCAAAAGGTAGTGGTGTATTATCATTGGTTCAAAAGCATTTTAAGGTAGTGGTGTATTATCATTGGTTCAAAAGCATTTTAAGGTAGTGGTGTATTATCATTGGTTCAAAAGCATTTTA
>JAOYMR010000012.1:1246610-1258759 GCA_025802075.1 Tenebrosternarchus preto | reverse complement strand
AATTGTGTTTGTGGAAGCACAGTTCCCTTCCTCAGACGCCTGCTCCCTGGCCACTGTGTTAATTGTGCTTGTGGAAGGGGTTACAGTTCAGCTCATCATTCACTGTGTTCATGTTCATGTTCATGTACATTACATTTACATTACATTACATTACATTACATTACATTACATTTACATTACATTACATTACATTACATTTACATTACATTACATTTACATTACATTTACATTACATTACATTACATTTACATTACATTACATTTACATTACATTACATTACATTACTTCATCTGCTAACCAGATGTTATGCAACACATCAGTGTTGTTGAGGCAGTATGTATCATGCTATTGGTTTTGTGTGTGTGTGTGTGTGTCCCAGTTTTGGTTGTGGGAGTGTGTGTTTGTGTGTGTGTTAGTGTGTGAGTGTGTGTCTGTGTGTACCGGTATTGAGTGTGGGTGTGTGTGTGTGTGTGTGTGTGTTTGTGTGTGTGTACCGGTATTGGTTGTGGGATTGTGTGTGTGTGTGTGTGTGTTGGTGTGTGTGTACCGGTGTTGGTTATGGGATTGTGTGTGTGTGTGTTTTTGTGTGTTTACCGGAGCTTTTCCGTGTTTATGAAGCTAAGCAGAACAGCTGTGAGAGCCCTGTATGTGTCAGGCTTCACTGATGGGTGGAGAGTGTTGTCCCACCCACACGTATGCAGCCATTATGTGGTTACAAACTGTCCCCTGATGAAGGACTAGAGGTAGATCTCACAGGCTGACAGTAGATCCTGATTATAGTGTATCTAAGTCAAGTGCTTCCGGTGAAGTAGCTGGTGAATCCATACGTGATCCGTAAACATATTTGTTTACGTCTGCATCTTTTTATCCACTCTCGGTAGACTCAATAGCTCGGGAGCTATTGAATGTGTCTTCCTCTCTGTTTGTCGTAGGCCATGTCCGCTGTGCTTTGCTGCGGCCCAGTGTTCGACAGCGTGGCCCTCTCTCCGGACGGCTACCTTTACAAGTGGCTGGACAACATCCTGGCGTGCCTCGATCCCCGGGTACGTGCACATTCCTCACAGTGCTCATCCAGAAATAGAGCCGCAATGCTCCGCTCTGTCCTGGCTTCCCCCGAGTCTTTAACCTTACGCTAAATCAGCGTGGCATCTCTCCGCAGGTGCACCAGCTGGGCTGTGAGGTGGTGATCCTCCTGCTGGAGCTCAACCCTGATCAGACCAACCTATTCAGCTGGGCAGTGGACCGCTGCTATACCGGCAGCCACCAGCTCACCTCCGGCTGCTTCAGGGCCATCGCTGCCGTCTGTGGGAGCAGGTGGGCATGGAGGGGGTGTCTGTGGGGTTGGGTCCAAACCGGCGCGGTCCAGCCGAGTCTGGTAGTCTGGGAATGTCTGGGGCTGTATACAATAGGACCCTGTGAAAGCGATGGCTTTGAATACTGTCCATTCTGCTTATAACGCAAAACTGTGTTCTTAGAGCATTAGTTTGGGAATGACACTGTATCATTCATTTCCTGATGTTTTGGAAAATCACAGCAATTGTTAGTTATTTACAGTTAGTTAATTAGTCTGTAAAACTCACTCACTATTTCCTGGCCGAATTTCCCACTGGGATCAGCTCTTCTATTATACATGGATTGGCTCTTGGCTAGTTGCTTGTTTTAGTGCTAATTTGTTTATAAGCGCAGTGCCAAGAGAAGCCTGTGTGTTCAAAACCCCCAAATCAAAACCTTTATTGTGTTGACTACGTTTTGATTAGCTTTGACTGGACAGGATTTTCCTGTCTAAGACTTTGCTTGATGAAATACTGTGTGCCTGCAGAAATTACCCTTGTGACGTTGTGACACTCTTGAGCCTCATCCTCTTCAAAGCATCAGATACGAGCAGAGAGATCTATGAAATCGCCATGCAGTTAATGCACGTGAGTGAGAAAGACAAAGAATCAACTGAACATAGCAAGGATGGATCTTAGAATGATGTATCATGGACTATGTGTGTGTGTGTGTGTGTGTGTGTGTGTGTGTGTGTGTGTACTCTTCTGCGGAACCAGATTCTGGAGGCTAAGCTGCGTGTGTATTCAAAGAGGATAGTGGATGAGAAGAGTGGCTCTATACTGCCTGGTCTTCACCGGCCTCTCCCTCCCCTCTACAGTCTGACTCTGACTCAGCTCTCCGGCCAGCTCGCCGGCATGTACCCTGAGCTAACCCTGCTGCTCTTCTCAGGTGAGTGTGTGTGTGTGTGTGTGTGTGTGTGTGTGTGTGTGTGTGTGTGTGTGTGTGTCTCTGGCAGTGTTTTGAGAACACATCACCTTTATAAGTGGATTATAAAGCTGAAACCTTTGAAGCCATTAGCTGTTTCTGTGTTATGGTTTTACTGTCATCACTCACCCACTGCAGATTCCTTCATTTATAGTCTTCAAAATATCCTGATTCTCTTTAACACATACAGTCAGAGATCACATCAATATTTCTGTTTTGTGGCTGTTTCCAGAGGTCAGCCAGAGATTCTCCTCCACGTATCCAAACGGGAGGCAGGTGATGTTAACGTACCTGCAGCCATGGCTCAGGAACATCGAGCTGGTGGATGGGGGTCTGTGGCCAGCCACCTCCAGCCCCGCCCACCCAGCAGATGAAAGGAAGGGGCGGATCCCCAACATGGGCCCGCCTTCTCCGCACCTCCCGGGCTCGGGGTGGGGCTCCCCACAGGCCACCTTGTTTGTCCTCAACAACCTCATGTTCATGACAGCCAAGGTGAGCATTTGGTTTCAGTTTATGGCATCACTGTGTTATTATATTATTTTACATTAATTGGGTTTGTTTGGTTTATTTGTTGGTTTATTGGCGTTAAATCCTCAAAATAGATACATAAAAAACCCCATGAATTGACTGCTTGTTTCATAGCCAAACTTTTGGTAGTAAACCTTCATCAGAGCGTCATAAAAGAAAACTCTAGAACTCCTGGTGGATGAATCTTTCTGATGTGTGTGTGTAACAGTACGGGGATGACATACCCGGTCCAGAGATGGAGAATGCCTGGCATGCTCTGGTCTCCAGCGAGAAGTGGAGCTGCAATGCTCACACTGTGCTGCAGTTCCTCATCAGCCTGTGCGGAGTGGCCAGCGACACCGTCCTCCTGCCACATGTGAGTCTGCGCTGCCGCCCTCTGGTGGCCGCACCGCGCCACTGCGTCGCCGTCTCACATGCGGCAGCAGCTCAACGGGCACCGAGCGCTTCGATTTTTGAAACCCGGTATTGTTGGGGAAGGGAGATGCCGTTCGGAGGAATTGAGAACAGCCAGGAGAAAGGCGAGACGTAAGAGCCTCCCACGCTGGGAGTGTACGAGCGTGTGACCTGCTGCCAAACCAAGAATTTAAACCAGCAGCCCTCCAGGACTGGGTGTGGAGGCCTTCACCACACAACCCCCTCGCCCACAACCCCCCCCCGGTGTACATATTACTGTTTCTGCTGGTTGCTAAATGTAGCACAAACACAATTGCTGTTTTAGAGTTGTTGCATAACTCACTGAAAAACTCAGGCATAAGTCTGTGGCTGTATCTGTTCTAACCCTCCGCCGTCAGATTAAGAAAGTGGTGGTGTACCTGTGTCGAAGCAACACCACCCAGACCATGGAGGAGCTGCTGTTTGAGCTGCAGCAGACAGACCCAGTGAACCCCGTGGTGTTGCACTGGGACAGTCCGCCCTTCTATCACTTCTCAGCGATCAGCAAGACTTCCACCATCACTCCTGGTACACACACACACACATAAACACACACACGCATGCACACACACCATGAAGCCATGAATCAGAGGGACTGAGAGTGTGGGGAGACACTAGTTTGTATTCTTATAGTGGCTCATAATGTGTTCTGGAAAAACAGAATATAGTACACAAGCAGTTCTGTGACAGTGTGTGTTGTAAAAAAAACCCCACAA
The DNA here is from genome assembly GCA_025802075.1 of Tenebrosternarchus preto. Lineage (NCBI taxonomy): Eukaryota > Metazoa > Chordata > Actinopteri > Gymnotiformes > Apteronotidae > Tenebrosternarchus > Tenebrosternarchus preto. The sequence continues at coordinate 1,254,827 of JAOYMR010000012.1, read as the reverse complement.
GTAACACTGAACCAAACATGGTGGGCTGTGTTGACTGTGGCACTGTGTTGACTGTGGCACTGTGTTCACTGTGGCACTGCCACACCTCCCTGCAGACTCGACATCCTGTAGCACTACAGTTCCTGCTGGCCAAGAAAACCTCCCTGACACTGAAGAAGCAAGAGTGGTGAAGGACAGTGATAACAGGTGCACCACCGCCTGTAACTCACACTCAGATACAGGAACACCACCTACAATAGATGTGAACATTTCTCACATATAGGTTTGTGTGTTTTCCGTGTGTGTGTGTGTGTGTGTGTGTGTGTGTGTGTGTGTGTGTGTGTGCGCACAGCAGGATGAGTGGTGTGACGAGGTCCCATAGCCGCCTGGAGTCTCGCTACAGTGACAGTTCTGGAGGATCATACGAAGAGGAGAAGAGTGTGTGGCCCCAACTGCCCCCCCCGATACACACACACACACACAAACACACACATCTGCCAGGCCAATTAAACTGAACACGTGTGATGATTGATATGTGTGAGCCTCAGAGCCAGTGAAAGGTCAAAGGTAGCCAGAGTCATGATGACTGGCCTCTCCAGTGGCACGTCTTAAGCTGTGTTAGCCAGTGTGGAGAGTCAGACAGGGCTGGATAAAAGATGAACTCTTCAGGCCGTCCCCAGATGCACTCACGGCCCCAGCTAATGCCAGCTGGGCTCCTGGAGACAACTGTCTGTAACCCTTCTGCAGATACTCAGCACAGACAGGAAGGTCATGGTGATTTAAAGTCATAGTATCTGTCGACATTTTTGTTTTTCCACTCGTTTGAAAGTCCAGCCTTGTGCTTAAAACTGATGAAATAAAAAAAAAGAATACACCAATATAAAACATGACATTGACCAAATTTTTCCTGGCAAACAGGTGAGCCCCTCCCACTTTGTGCTGGTTGGCTGCTGAACGTTCTGGAGACCAATCAGCCGCTTCCTTTGCCCATGCCTGTCAACGGAGGGTGCTGGGCCCCTCTGGTGGACCACCTGCCTGAGACAGTTATCCCCCGGGGGCCCCTACATAGGTCAGCTTGCTCTGTTTTATAACACATTTAGTAAAGGCATTTAGGGAATGTCATGTAGAAGCCTGCAGATCAAATCTAAGATTTTGCAGCACTGGTACTCACTTAAGATCAAAAAAATCATGTTATTAAAACAAGAATAGTATTTTCTGTATAGGAAGTGTTAAGCATTACATTCTTTGTTGTCTTGAAACTTCTCCAATCGCATTTGGGAAACATTTTTGGACTTTTATGGAAACGTATTTGAAGATTTTAGACCAGGCCAGTCACACCCAAGCTAAGACACAGCTCACGTCGTGGTTACATGTGGAGGCTCATCTGATTTCATCTTTATCAGACAGAAAAAAAGCGTATTGATGTTGTCGTCACTCTTTCAGCGATATGTTTGATAGATGCAATTCCACAGCGTAGCTGGGCTTCTTGGAATTCTTCTGAATCTCCGTAATAATGGTTCAGGATTTTGGCTCATGATTTGGTGTTTGTTTGTGTAGGTGTGTGTTATAGCCTGTGCTCTGTGCTGTGCTAGCTTTGCAGATGTATTACTGTGTTGATCTTCTGTTGGTTCTGCAGGTGTAATATAGCGGTGATCTTTATGACAGAGCTGGTGTTGGACCACAGCGTGAAAGAGGACTGGGCCCTACATCTGCCCCTCTTGCTTCATGCGCTCTTCCTGGGTGAGATATCAATCCCACAACCACCCTTTCTTCGTCCTGTTTACCTGTCCAGATTTTATTGTGCCCAGATATTTTTGAAGCAGTAATGCTACACACAGCCTATCAGAGCCTACAGAGTGTATCAGAGCCTACAGAGTGTATCAGAGCCTACAAAGTGTATCAGAGCCTACAGAGTGTATCAGAGCCTACATGAAGAACGTGGTGAGCAGAAGAGATGATAATCTTAATGGATGGTTGTATCTGTTATCTTTTAAATCACCAGTACCAGGGTATCGTTCACTCAGGTCTTTACTTTGAAATTGAGCGTTGCCAGATGGTACGATATTATCCTTTTAAAATATGTGGTACGCTTAGATCTCCTTAGCAACAAGCACAACAAGTTTTGTACAAGAGCACATCTAACCACATATGCACACTTCAGACTCAGGAGATCTGCTAAAAGGACTATTCATAAACCATCTAGTATTAAGCATGTGTTTTGAGCCATGCACAAATAAACCGCTCGATTGTTCTTTTCTCCGCCGCCCTGTCCCTGGTCTGCTCACACACGTGCATGACTGTGCTCTCCGCCCAGGAATGGACCACTGCAGGACCGAGGTGTTCGAGCACTGCAAGAGGTTACTGCTTCACCTGCTGGTGGTGTTGTGCTGCACCCGGAGCCTCCCGGTCAGCTCCTCGGATCTGCTCCAGGGCCACGAGGCAGAAGCAGCCTCTGCCAGAACCCTCTCGGCCCGGCCCAGCTTCCCCGGAGAGCTCTTCTACACAGGTACGACCCACGGGCCCCGGGTCCTGGGCGTGCACCGAACACAGAGCTGTCTGTTTCAGCAGGCGTGGACATGCAGGATCACTGGTGTTCTTAATATTCGGTTGTTTCTTGCATGATTTGGGTCAGGAATTTCAGCAGTAGCTGAGCAGTTGCTCCTGTGTGATGATTAACTTCAAAACAGGTTTTTGGCTTCCCATCAAAAATCAATACCCTTTGGCTATGAATTTAACAAACCAGTACATTATATACCACATACGTTTACATTTTATTATTAAACACCACTTTAGAATAACACCTTGCCATTGGCTTTGGAATTTAAACTTTGAGTTCTATTTTCGAATGCTTGAGTGGTGGGAATGTCTTTATCTGTACTGAAAGCATTCGGAAGCCAAGCCAAAAACAACACCATGTTCGGAGAGCGTCAGAAGGGGCTGGTTAAGCACTCTGCCATGCCTTTCTTATCTTCATGTACTAAACATGGCATCTGCGGGGTCAACGAGTGCAGGATACGGTCTGGCTGGGTCTGGCATGCTGTCGTGCGTTTCTGGACCCAGTCACTCCGACACGGGTAATAACGTGAATCACTGTTACCCCGTCATAACAGCGCCGCTGAGATTAACGCTCGTGTCACAGTACAAGTTCAGCCCGACCTGGGATTTGGCACTATGCCAGCTTCCTTCACCTCCGGTTTGGTCTTTTTCAGATAGTTCAGAATGTAAACATACCTGGATCATTCAGATGTTATCATCCAAAGAGAAGAATTCTGTCTAATCAACCCCCACATAAACAGACAAACACACACATGCGCACAAACACACACAGATACACACACACACACACACACACACAAACCTACCTATCTTTCTCAAAGAAGTTCACTCCCTATTTAACTCAAAGTTACATCGGTCTCAAAACAAAACCAAATTCAGTCAAGCACCACATCTCATGGCCCTGCTTCATAACCCTGTGCTCTTAACCCCGTTCCCGTCTCGCTGTTGCCCAGGTGGGGTGGATTTCCTGCAGGACGGCCAGACGTCTCCGGTGCCAGACTCAGGGCTGAGCTCATCGTCTGCGTCCTCGAGCCTGAGTCTCGGGGGCGGCAGCAGCAATCTGCCTCGCTTGTCTCACCTGTCCCACCTGTCTCACCTGTCCCACCTGTCTCACCTGTCCCACGTGTCCCACCTGTCCCCCGACGAGGCTGAGACGCTGGAGCCTGGCACCGAGCCCACGGAGAAGAGCAGCAAACTCGTGGAGTTTCTCACAACCAGGTAAACACACACACACACATACATACACACACACACACAGGTGCAGACACTCACTGTGGGGCCCACACAGACATAGCATAACTGGGTTTGGCAGAAATGTTTGCAATTAATACTAGTGTATAGTGTTACAGAAAATGTCACATCAATGCAGAAATATCTGTGGTTCTAACTAAAGATATTGGTAAATAATTGCAGGGTGGATATCAGTTTGAATTACAGGGTTTGTAATACCAAGTGAATAGAACGGATCTTTTTAATTATACAGCATATCAGTAACTGTCTGACATGGTTTATTCAGTGCAGGTTCAGATATATGTTTATTTTGTAAATATAAAATTGTAAAATTAATATAAAAATGTAAATGCATACCATTTTTGGTACAAAGTCAATAGTTAAAGAAAGAGAACAAAGCCTTTTTTTGCATGACCATTCCAGTGATATACGAGAACTGATCAAAGAAATGACACGTCTCACAGCTTGGGACATACCATCGGAACCCACAGGCCTGTATGTACCATTTTACCAGGTTCACTCTGGCCCAGGGTAGAGTGCAGGGATGGGGTACTAACCATGGTGTAGGAGGGAGCCAAATGCTCCCGTCTTAGATCAGAACACAGTGCTTAGTCGGCAATATCTCACTGACCATCTAACATTATGTTTCCCTGATGATACACGTTGTGCAGAAAAACGACCAAATATGGATTCTGTTGGTTCAATAGTGTCTATTCCAGTATATATATATATTTTTTTTTTGGGTAGTTTTATATCTTTGCTTCTTCTGCCACCTGGTGGTGATGTGTATTACTACACACTGATAAACAATGTCCTGCGTCACAGGCAGAGGTTTCACATACAAACTTTATCTGAAAAAATTATGATGCAGTGCATAAAACCTGTAAATGTCAGTGACAGTAGTTTGAGTTTTTATATTAACACCTTCCTGCTCATATCACTTTCTGCTTTCATATATACCTGTTCTCTGTTTCTCAAATGTTTAAAATAGTAAATGGAAAAAAAATATCTGAAATGGATGTGGAATTTGTCTCATCTGACATCAGCATTTTTAACAGCAGAGGTTTTAATGAATGAACCTTTTTGCTTTGGCTGTTGGTCGCTTCTCACTGGTCTGGTGGGTGTTTGTTGTCTGTGCTGTGTTGTACAGGCCATTTGGACCTCTGTGGTGTCATGAAGACATTAACCACCGAAACCAGCAGCACTGCAGGAGCGTTGAACAGCTCACCAACTTCCTTAGACATGTCATCTCTGTGCTCAAAGCCTCCAAGTCAGGCAAGTCAACATATTTCAACTGCAATCGGATGTTGTTTCTCTTTGAAAATACCCCTACCACTACTACAGCTACTGATAATCATAACAATAGTGATAATTATTATTGTTGTTGTTGTTGTTTATGTTAGTGTTGGGAACTTGTAATAAAAACCTGGTTTATTACACACAGATATTGTTTGTTATGTGTGCTTGTGTGTGTGTGTGTGTATGTGTGTGTTTGTGTGCATGCGTGTGTGTGTGTGTAAACAGACATGCATCTAGAGCAGCAGCTGAGTGACGTGGCTCTACAGACTGCTCTGTGCAGCTCTTCCCGGCACTATGCAGGCCGCTCGTTCCAGGTGTTCCGAGCTCTGGGTCAGCCTCTCTCACTGCTCGCCGTGTCCGACCTGCTGTCCCGGCTCGTTGAAGTGGTCGGAGAGAATGGCGAGGAGATCCAGGTGATGCTTAGTGTGTGTGTGTGTGTGTTGGGGGGGGGTTGTGTCTGTGTATCATTTGGTGTGTATGTCTAACAGAGTTGGCTCACTTTTGTCTTGTCATACAGACAACTACTTTTAGCATGCATAGTAACTCGCAAAATATTCCATTACCCTGGATGTGTTTATTGATGTGTTCCTGTGTCTACTTCAGGGTTACGTGATGGAACTTCTTCTTACTCTTGAATCAGTGGTGGACAACCTTGCAGAATGCCTGAAGAAAAATGATTTAATGCACATTGTCACAAGGCAAGTGCAGTAAATTCTCGTTGTGTAATTCTTGTATTGGTGTGCCAAACTTTCCATTGGTTGACGTATTTCCCCTAGAGAAACTGTTCTATCCTTCCAGGCCTTCTTCTCCAGACCTCCCAGCCAATGGTCAGCTCACCGTGGAGCGAAAGAGCAGCAGCCACCTGGAATTATTTCCCAGCTTGGATGCGGCGTCTGAGAGGATACGGCACCAGCGGAGCTACTCTGTGCCCAAGCGCTTCAGCGAGATGGAGCGTTCTTCCGAGGTTCCCCGTAGTGCGACGCTGGACCGCATCCAGTCCTGTGGCCATCGTCGCCACGGCAGCCCATTCAAGCCCCACCCATGTTCCACAACCTGCTCCGCCCACACCGGCCAGCCCTGCAGCCTGCTGGCCACCATCTTCTGGGCGGCCGTGTCCCTAATGGAGTCAGACTTTGAGTTCGAGTTCCAGATGGCCCTGCGCATGCTCAGCAAGCTGTTCGCCCACGTCTCCATGGACAAGCAGGAAAACATGGAGAAGGTGGAGAAAGCTCAGATCCAGCTGGGGTGGAGCAACTTCTCCGGCCTCCAGCAGCTCCTCCTCAAGGGCTTCACCTCGTCTGCCACCACCGAGCTCACCTTGCTGCTCTTCTCGCAGCTCACGCCCATCTCACGCTTGCCCGTGGTGGACACGTCCCAGGCCATAGGTGTGTGTCACCAGCTACAGATACTTTACCTCCACCATTGCACTCATCCTGGTCCTGGACAGCTACCTGCACTGCTTAATTCCAGCACACCTGGATCTAGTAGAGGCTACACCTTGGATCAGGTTTCTTAGGTTAGGTTTGGACCTAAACTCTGTAGGCTGATAGATCTCCAGGAATGGAGCTGGGTATGAATGCATACTTAGACAGTGTCTTTCCAGAAACCCAAGGACGTTTCACAATCAACACACACTGCTGCTGTGTGTGTGTTGCTCGACCAAACACCTTCATTTTGTATAAAATAATAGTTGGGTGAGGAGCACAGTTGTGCTCATAGCCTCTACCAAGTCCTTTTTGAAATGACCTTATAATCATGTATTTTGTGGAATTGTTGTGTTTTGTTTGTTGTGGAGTAGAGCAGTCTGTGTTTTACACCCCAGCCATAGCTGTCGTGTTGCTGTGTTACAGGGTTCCCGTTGAACGTGCTCTGTCTCCTACCCCACCTCCTACAGCACTTTGACTCTCCCACCACCTTCTGCAAGGAGGCGGCGGAGAGGATAGCACAGGTCTGCTGGTGTCCTCTCATCTCGGTGCACCTCCTTCGATCCAAAGAGCTGTTGTTGTTATATGTTTGTCTGTTTTCCTGATCACTGCCGTTCTTGTCAGGTCTGCCTCGAAGAAAAGAACGCCAAGCTGGCCAACCTCGCTCACGTAATGACGCTGTACAAAACCCGCTCGTACACGCGCGACTCCTTCACCTGGGTGAACGTGGTGTGCCGCTACCTGCATGAGGCCTTCAGTGATAGTACCCTCAGCTTGGTCACCTACATGGCCGAGGTCAGTGCCGCTGCCGGCGGCAACCGATGTCCGGCTAGTCAGTACTGCAGTGAAGTACACAGGGTGTCTGTTTGTCTGGACTAATATATTTGTCTATCTATCTATATAGAGAGAGAGGGGGAGAGAGAATTTACATGTATATTAACTGCCTTCTGTTTGCTGACTGTAGTAGCTTTGCTGACCAGTCTGCTCTGTGATTGACTGTAGCTGCTGGAAAAGGGGCTGGCCAGCATGCAGCAGTGTCTCCTGCAGATCATCTACAGTCTGCTGGCCCACATGGACCTGGGCAGCATCCAGGCCCAGGCGTTCAACACAGAGGTGCTGAGGATCATTGAGACCTTTGTTCAGGTGAGATACGCTCACTCTCTCTCTCTCTCTCTCTCTCTCTCTCCCTCTCTTTCTCCTTTATTTCTATCTCATTTTCTCTCTACCTCTTTATCTTTCTCTATCTCATACTTCTCTTTTGTTCTTTTTTTAATATGTGGGTATCATTTTTAGTCCGTTGTAATTGAAAAGGTATCAACATTGTTTTGGAATACATTTGTAACTGTTTCTATTTGTTTATTTTTTGACCAGTGCAGGTGAGACGTAATGTTGCTCCTCAGCAACACGCCCTACAAATGCTTTACATATTGGGGATTAACTGAACCTTTCAGTCTTTTGTTAGCCAGTCTGACTGACTCATTTCATTGCAACAGCAGCATTGCTATGGAATCTCAGATGTCCGGGGCAATAAGCTTAGTCTCTTTCTATCTCTCAGCCCTTTCTTTGGGGCAAATGAGTCAGGTCCTTGAGTCTAAGCTGTTAGCCAGGCCTTTGAGTCAGGGCAAATGAGTCGGGTCCTTGACTCGGGGTTGTGAGTCAGGCCCTTGAGTCAGGGCAAATGAGTCAGGCCCTTGAGTCAGGGCAAATGAATCAGGCCCTTGAGTCAGGG
>JAOYMR010000012.1:1214290-1246510 GCA_025802075.1 Tenebrosternarchus preto | reverse complement strand
GAGTCAGGCCCTTGAGTCAGGGCAAATGAGTCAGGCCCTTGAGTCAGGGCAAATGAATCAGGCCCTTGAGTCAGGGCTGTGAGTCCAGAGACACACCCAGCAGCCATGTGGAAACAGCTTGTCCTCTTGGCTGGCCTCCACATAACTGAGGCCTTTGACTGAGCCTCACAGACCACACGTTTCTACACATGCCTGCCCTCCTCTGCTGGACTTATTACTGTAGGACTTTATGAGGAGATCCAGGTCCCTGAAAGAAGGACCAGTTGGTTATTTGTCTCTGTTTACTGGCTGTAGACTTATATGGTAATGTTCTAGTTTTGGTTATGGCTAATTCTGTGTGTGTGTGTGTGTGTGCTCTTGTGCATGCTCGTATGCGTCTTCTGTATGTAATTGTTTTCTTTTTTTTCTTTTGTATGCATGTGTGTGTGTGTGTGTGTGTGTGTGTGTGTGTGTGTGTGTATGTGTGTGTGTACATTCCAGACAGCCCACTGGAAGGAGGCTTTGAACATTTTGAAGCTGGTGGTGTCTCGCTCTGCCAGCCTAGCCCTGCCTTCGTCTCCTCCCAGCCGGAGCGTCTCCCATGTGGACATCAGCCGTGTGTGGGACGTCATGTCTAAATCGTTGCCGGGGAAGACACTGGACTTCCACTTTGACATCTCAGAGGTAAGAGCTGACATTCTCTTTCTCTTTGGTCTCTTTTTTTTTACTTTCTGTGTACTTTTGTCTGTTTGTCTGGTTCTTCCTACATTCGTCTCCCTTTCCTCGGTTGCCACAGCCACCTTCTCTGGGAGGATTTGTAACTGTGTGTGAAGTTGACTGAGAAGGGAACGCTGCCAGCTAACAGCCCAGCCCTGGGTTTTCCAGCTTCCTCGTGCTTTCTGAGGCGGCGTTCTGTACTGGCTTCTGCTCTGTCTCTGTTCTCTAGAACATTTTCTTCATTTCTTCATCAGGTTAACATATTTCTAGAGCAAAGCATCGACATTATCATTGTCTAACTGCAGTGGCTACTGAAAACACGCGTGAAAGCCAGCGTGGTGAACATATGAGAACCAAACAGAGAGCTATTTGTGCACAGTATGAATTCCAGGAAATGATGTCAGTCCGGTTGTGGTGCCTCGCATCCGAAACAAGCAAGAGTATTCCACACAGGCCCAGCAAACTGCTACTTCAGGGGCTTTAAAGACACGTTACCTTTTTCTCTCAGATAACTTCACGGTATATTTAAACTCTTGGAAAGCAGTGTGGAAAGAGAGAAAGATAGAAAGTGGGAGAGAGAGAGACAGAGTGGGAGCAAGAGAGGAGTGTGAGAAACAAAAACAACACCAAGCCCTTTGGAAGCTTGTTTTCAGTCCAGGAGAATACAGGTGGGTCTAATCAGGGAAGCTCTGAGAATTCCTCTTAAACTTCGGTCATTTGGAAAGCCAGTTTCTTCCTCGGCAAGTGACTGGACACCAGTAGGGAATGGCCTCTGGTCTTCTCGCTGTCTTACGGATGCGGCTGTGGACTCTGCCAGTGGAGGCCTGGTAGAAAAGATGGGGGCTAAAGCAAAGTGTACCAAACAGCTCCGAGACACTAGCTGGAAGGAAGCTTTGGAGATGTCAGGTGTGGTATTGACTGGTACTATACGTGTGTTGTAGACGCCGGTGATTGGACGACGGTGTGATGATCTGCACGCTTCCCCCGACGGCGACAGGAAGGTCAGGGGCATGGTGGAGGTGAGACGCACCACCTCCTCCACCTCCTCCACCTCCTCTGGCTCCAACAGAACCAACCACGTGCTGGTGCCCCTCAGCTGGAAACGACCACAGTCCTCTCAGGTTTGTTGGAAACTCGCATGTCCGATGCTCGGCACACAAAATAATCCGACCGTAATGTTACAAGAGAGAAAAGTAAAGGTGATTATCTATCCAGGCAACGTCGTCTCACTTTTCTTGTGTTGTCTTGTAGAAGAGAACACGTGAGAAGCTGGTGAACGTGTTGACCCTTTGTGGACAACAAGTGGGATTGACCAAAAACCCTTCGGTCAGTGAAACGTTACTTAGAGCAGCATAAAGTGTAACTATAACATCTGGAGGTTGGCATCAGAATGTGACTCTTCTTGGATCTCCAGGTGATCTTCTCATCCTGTGGAGAACTGGATCTGATTGACCACCAGCCCAGCTTGGTCTCCTCAGACGACGGCACCCGGGATCCCGAAAACATGGACGACACTGCCTCAGAGCAGCAGTTTCGTGTCTTCCGCGACTTTGACTTCTTAGATGTCGAACTGGAAGACGGAGAGGTGAGAGGCCTTCACCTTCCAACCCACAAGCTTCAGTAATGTTAGTGTAGCAACTTTCAGAAAAAAAACTTGCCTAAGTACCTAACCTCCATCAGTGTGACTCAGACAGAATGTTATATGTGAAATATAGAAATTGGAAATCTGTTTTAGGCAGACCATGAAGAAGAGCGTTACCGCGGGAACTCTAGAACAATGGTGTGAAAATGTGTAATCGGTTCATAATGAGAGAGATTGCAGGAGGTGCTTCTTCAGCTCTGACACTCTCCTATCCCCTCTTTCTCTATGTCTGCACTATAAAAGGAACTCCAGGTAAGGTTTCCTATGTTACTGTGCTGATGTGTAGTAGGGGTGTAACACCCAATGTACTCGCCTATCACCACGTAACTGCAGTGTGTCTGCGCTGTTGTGTCTCGTGACATTTTCTTTTGTGCACGGTTTGCTACAGATTCGGCCGGACTTTACAACAAGACTACCAGCAATAAGCAGGAATAACGTAAATAAAAAGTGTACCAGTGGCTTTTTGAGATGTAGAATGTGAATTTAATAATTCTATGGTAATGTATGCTAATGTATGCTACAGGCATATTTTATGGTTATTTGTAGCAAATGATTAGTAATGAAACTTACAGGTATAATCCTGACTCACGAAGAAGATGAGACGTTGTTACCCTTTTTATAAATGCAAGGGTTAGAAAACTCTTTTAAGGTTGGAGCCACACTGGTTAAAAATTCACATTAAAGGGGCTTCACCATTACATTTAAATAGTGGTCAATACTTGTCAATAATAACTCATTGAAATATATATTTTTTGTGTGTGTTTTCTTGGGAAAAAAATTAAACAGATTGTGTTATTTCTCAAAAAAAATATGCCATTTTTCAGCATAATTGGCATTGTCAACAAATGCATCCTTCCAATACTTATTAGCACAATATTAGAAAGTGTACATTAGTCTTTGTTGCTACCATGAAACGCCCTCTAGTGTATAAAGTATTAACTACATCTGTTTTGTTTTTCCATATTTAAAGCATCACCACACAAAGCAGGCCAAACCATCAGGCCAGGCTATTTGCGAGCCAAGTGCCTCTAATTTGTGTTATAGCTGCTTATTAATCACTATTAACTCATTCTTTTTTAAACCTTTTAATCTTTCAAAAACAGATTGACTTGTTATTAAAAATTTCCATATTAAACATAAATGTGACCATTACAATCTTCTAACCAATCAATAACAATAGTTATTTATTGTAAATAGTTACTTTTGTTTGGATTTTTAAAAATGGATTCAAGAAGGTAATGACGGTTGCAGTTGAACTCGAACTGTTGCAAGAGGATCTCCAAAAATATCTTCACTTACTCCCTTGAGACTCCCTTCATTTGTGCTGAGTTTACACGTCCTTGGCAGACGTCCACATGCTCTCTTCTTAACCTCCCTGATAATTCTGTAGAGTATTATGAAATCATCAGAGACAAACCTGAAAGGCATTTGCTGTTCTTAACACTCCTCATCCCTGTTACGTCAGAGTCAGGAACACCTCGATCTGAACTGCTGAACTTGCAGAGATAGAAATGTACTTAAAGTCTATAATGAACAGCTGCGTCCTGGTGAGAAGACACTGGAAAAAGCATTTATCTGAGATAAATGAGAGAGTATTAAAATGCTTCCCAAACATTTTGAATAACGGTCAGTTTTGTTGCTTAATGGATACCAGGAGTCCAGGGTTATTTCATACTGTTTTTCCTTCACTGTTGTAGGCAAGGCCCTCGTAACTTCACATGAGTTATGTGCAGAAAAAAATTAGGACATTCCTGATTTCTAGACTACAGTGGCTCCAACTAACGGCATATGGGGTTACTGTAGTTAAACTACACAGAGGCATATCTTTCTGTGACCTCTGTCCTGTGACCCCTGTGACCCCTATCCTCGTGTGCATGCCACCATATTCATGTTCTTGTGTCCACTGAAGTGTGAATAAATTCTCCCTCTGTGTGTCTGTCAGGGGGAGACGGTGGACAGTTTTAACTGGGGAGCACGGAGGCGTTCGGTGGACAGTCTGGACGGTGGGGAGACGCGACCCCTGGAGGAGCTGCTCCAGCTCTCAGACAGCCCCCACAGCCTGGGACCCCCCGCCCAGCATGACTCAGACGAAGAGTCGTCTGAAGAAGAGTCGCTCGCCGCTGGCCCGACACTAACCGACTCACAGCATGTAAGACACCTTCTGGTTGCTTCAGACAGACAGAGAACATGAGACATTGAACTTTTCAATCGTTTACCTCAGGTCAAGGGAATTTGTGTAAATTGAAAAACAGACTCACAAAAGTGCTTTGTTATTAGATCATGGAATGTATTCTAACCAGTAGGTAGAATAGAGTTCACTATACATTTGAACTAGAACACTGCTAATATCAATTCTGATATTCAGAAATCAATTCTGATCCTAGTATAAGTGTAAAAGTATAATCTACCAGACAACGATAAATACAGTAACAAACAATAACAAATCAGTGCTAGAATTTGAGAAATCTGCAGGCCCTGGTCAAGTTTGATACATGAGTCTAGAATGACAGCTGGTTGTCCATGCCCAGGCTACAGGCAGCTTCAGATGGTGAGACCAGTAAGATCGTGGAGATGTCAGGGAGTCCCTGGGATGTATAGAAGCTCAGTTTTACTGGGGTTGAGAGATAGTTGAGGGCTAAGGGTAAACAGCCAAAACACAGAATGAAAAGACCAACTTTTTAACATGGTTTTAATAACATTTTAATGTCACATCTAATATAAGATTCCAATTGGTATTGCTTTGAATGATTCTGACATCAGTCATGAATTTATCTTCTCACATTCTTTTCTGATAGGTAATGTGAGTCATGTCCCTGCAGCAGGACATTTGTAAGAATGACTACTGTGTCTCCTTACAGAATGTCAGCATGTCCCCCACTGAGCTGGGGAGCCGCATGGACGCTCTGTCCACCTCCCTGGATGTGACCCCGGCCAAGCCCCCCTCTCCACCCCCCCCAACGCCTGCTCTTAGCATCGTCCTGCCCGAGGACACCACGCTGCGGGTGAATAAGGGCATCAGAATGGCTCCCTTCTGACGGGAAACACCGTCCTTCACCTCCCGCGTCTCCGTCCTTGAGCTCTTCGCTAACTTTGTTGAATAGGAGTGTTTCCGTTTTCCTCTTCTGTCTGGCTTTGCCTTAAGCCTTGCCGAGTTCTGAGGTTTAGCTTACGGCTAGCTGTTACACACTGCTGTTTTATATTTACTTTTCTCTTCAACGTTATGACAAAACCTGTGAATTTTGCACTAGCAGGCAATTCGGCTACTGCTAGCACCTCGGTTGAAGCTCAATAGCTCTCTTTCCTAGCTGCCCTTCCTCCCAGCAGTTACGTTCAACTCTGATCCATGTTTCCAGGCTCCTGTTGGTCTGGCTACAGCTTGGCCGACATGGCAGTGTGTACAGCTAGATGGTGGCAGGTTGGAATAACATCCGCGTGGTGGTGAGGGGAGCACGAGGGGAGTACACCTGGCTTGTGGCTTTAAAATGTGTCAGATTAGACCACTGGGTCTTAGGCACCCACAAAACTGACATATGTTACCTATAAAGAATCAGCAAGACGAGTGTTAGTCTGGTCAGTGTAATCAGGTTTTATTCCTATTTATCTTCCTGAAATGTGGTCAGATGAAGAATTTTGTTTGCATATAGTGAAGGTTTATGCTCAGACATACAGCCACACATTTACTGGGTGTATCACTTAAACTGACTGTGACACATGCCTACATACCTACCATGGAAAATAATTTGCATGATTTTTTGTGTCACTGGATGATTTGAATGGAAGCATGTTGGAATTGGTTTTCTTATTTTGTTTACATGGTTCTAAACAGCTCCCTCAAACCATCTGGTCTCCTACCGCAGAGTTTCCAGAGCAGGATAGAGTTTCCAGAGCTGTGTTTGTTGCTCCTGTCTTCTTACAGTCAACTCCATCTCGTCATCAGACTGAGCTGTCAGTGGACGATGAGACCATGAGTATCCACGAAGACGACATTTCTCTCTGCATCAGCGAGCTTCCCACCAGCGTCAGTCACCCAGACGGCGTAACGCTGGATGTTCTTGCAGAGGACCAAGGTTACGTGGAACCCGACCTCAGCTGCCCACCCAGGTAACATCGTTGAGCGACTGTGCATGTAAATATGGTTCCTTCTTTTGCAACATCAGGCTTTGAGCTCAGGGTTTATAAGTGCTTTCTTAGCTTTCAGTGAAATAGTCAATTCCATTGAGAACTATATCCATAAATTACACCTAAATCCATAAATTGCTAAGCGTCACTTTGTCTCTGTCTGTGACGCCGGCGTTCGCTCCTGCAGTGCGTTTGAGGAGCAGCGTGAACCACCGGCGGCGGCCGAAGAAGAGAAGGATGACCTCCTGCTGGACTCCAGCTCCTCCTCCCCACCTCCCTCCCCCTTCTTCTCCGCCATCCTGGCCGCCTTCCAGCCGGTGGTGTGCGATGATGCGGAGGAGGCCTGGCGTCTTCACCTCAACCAGCTGGTGGCCGACGTGGACGGATCCTGCGCGGTCTACACCTTCCATGTCTTCTCCTCACTCTTCCAGGTACTCAGGGATGAAGCCTCACGTCCTTCTGCGAAACAAGCAGCCCGTTGCATGGCGCTTTCTTCTCTGCCATGACTTGGATTGGAAACATTTTTAAAATGTATTCCTCGCGGGAAAAAAACACGAGGCTTTTTGCTTGGGTCAGGGTACATAAGACAATGCTACAGCAAACAGAATTCCAACACCAATCTCCTAGGAATTACTAATTAGCAGAAGTAATTAACTAATTAACTTCCTCTCACAAAGATGACAGGCCTGGAAGCACAGTTTTACATCAGTTTGTGCTGTTTTGATGGTACGGTTGTATTAGTACTGCCCCCATCCTGCTCAGAATACCACCCCCCCCCCTTTTTTTTTTTTTATCCAGAGTATCCAGTCCAAGTTTTGTGCATTGACCTGTGATGCAGCTGGTTACCTTGGCGATGGCCTTCGCGGAATAGGAGCGAGGTTTATAAGGTCGTCACAGATGTTGACGTCGTGCTCAAAGTGCCCCACTCTGTTCATAGATGCTGACACAGTGAGTCATATGCAAGGGGAGAACGTGTGCTAAACAATGACAGGTGCTATTAATAACTACCAGGCAGTCCTAAGCTGCATGAATACAGAAGATTCAAAAATGATGCTGTTTTATTGCACTTGGGTATGTAAAGATTTAATGAAGTGCTACTGTGATTGAGCTGATGTGCTTACAGACTGTGGGACTTCACTAGTAAAGACAGAATGCTCTGTTCCAGATCGTCTCCTATGGTCTGTTGGAAAAAATGAAGTTCAGTGTTCTGGAGCTGCAGGAGTACCTGGACACGTACAACACCAGGAAGGAAGCGGCCATCTCGGTTCGTATGATCGCACGCCTCACTTCCAGTTGCATGCTCTAGCGTCCTCTCAGTCACCTGACGGTATGCATCTGCTTTCAGTGGTTACGGAACTGCAAGGCAACCTTTCCCAAAGGCTCGGGAGACGGGATCAGTGCGTACCCCGCTGCCGAGATTGAGGAGAAGGTAAACCGTTCACTCTTGTATGCACGCACTACCTCAGAGCCCCAAGGCTAAACTGGTCTCATGCTGCAAGTCAGAATATAACAGGGCACGTCAGAAATGTTCTTGGTAAATTGAATCACCAAAGTCGTGCCTGTCTTCGATTGTTTACATCTTTAGTTGTTTATCAACAGTTCAACGCTATTTGTTATATACATGTTATGACATGTAATACTTGTGCTATGTCGTTATTTAGGCATAATTAATATCTATTCCCAGCTGTCTTTAGCTCCAATACATTAGGTTGCTGGTTAAAGTTGCCCTAACACTAACCTCAGGTTATTTCAGATTCCATTTTGATCTATCTCTCATATTTTCTGCCTGTCGATCACTCCGCGCGGTAGCTCTGTGAGTGAAGTACCTGTCACAATCTCCATCTCTTAACTCTTAAGCTTTTTAGCCTATTTCCAGAGCAGCACTGGGGTTGTGGCCCGTCACCACAGCCCCAGCTATTCCTTTGTTCAGCACAACTCTTTTTCTTTCCCAACTCTGCTGGGCAGAGGAGCTTCAAAACAGACATCACAGATTCCTAAGGGGTCGACAAATTGTACATTTGACAGCAGAGAGGGGAGATGGTTGTCTTAAACCGATCCTTAAATCAGTCATTTTGCAGTGAGAGAGTTGTTTAGTAATAACATGGCTTCTCATAATCTCTATTCTTTTTTCTAATTTATGGCAGAATTTGTCTGTGAGATCTGTGCTCTCCCAGCAGAGAGTCTCTGACAGCTGTTAGCTGCTTCTGTGCTTGGCATGAAATAACAGGAGCTGCAGAGCTGCCATGATTTCTTTTTTTGTTTCGTTCTCCGTCAGCTCTCTCTGCCTCTGGCCATGCATGTGCCAATCAAACGAAGCCTGCTGCTTTGCCCCGCCCAGTCCACTGGACTGCATGCCTTCTTGCTGATGTTCTAAACTTTCTTTCTTCTCACCTTTCACTGTTTGTCTTGTAAAATGCCTGCTTTGTAGCAAATGGAATCTCTGGCAGTAAGTTACGTATAACCTTTCTGTATCTTGTTTACATCAGTCAGTTTTATCTCACGGCACACTTTATTAAGATGTTTCTCATGTTACACTTATTTTTCCTGAACACTCAGAACTCATAGTCTGTCATGGGAAAAGAATAATATAGATTTACTTTTCCATTTATTTTACTTGACATCTTCAACTAACTATTCTGACTATTGTAGTTACGTTAATTTAGTACGCTCTGAAAATATTGTGTTGTTCTGTTTGTGTTTCTAGCAAATGGAACTGTGTCAAAGACTCTACAAACTCCACTTTCAACTGCTTCTGCTATTTCAGTCCTATTGTAAACTGATCAGTCAGGTCCATGCCATCAGCTCCGTTCCAGAGGTAAGCTGCCCTCGCCCTCAATCATTCTACATAGCATTTTTATGAGGTTTTCTGGGCATGGAGATCATCGTGAACTTTCACCGTTCCGCCATTCCCAACCCCCTTCACCACATCCCACCCAGCTGCAGAACATGTCCAAGGAGCTGAACGAGCTGAAGAAGAAACTGGGGGCGGCAGCAGCGTCGGTGGCAGGAGAGCAGGCGGCCCACGGTGGCAGCCTGTCAGGCGGTCCTTCCTTCAGCTCCTCGGAGGCTGCGGTGCAGGCCATCCTGGAGAGTCTTAAGAATGATGACTTCATCACAGCCATCTGCTACATCCAGGAGTGCAGGTCAGCTAATCAGACAGCTCAATAAGAAAGATGTCAAGAACACAAGCTTAACACAAGACATTAGATATTAGTTATTAGATATTAGTTATTGGATATTAGATATTAGTTATTAGATATTAGATAGCCTCCCCACTCCATCATGGGCAGACATTCCTGTGCCAGATGGTTTTCGGATATGCCAACGCACATCAACTCTAGTCTAAGACTTAAAAAAACCTGGAATAGACTTCCATCACTCGTTATGTTCTTTATTGTTTGTACTATTGTTATCGTGGAGCCCGGCGTCGTCCAGAGGGGAATGGGGGCCCCTCTTTCAGTCTTGGTTCCTCTCAAGGTTCCTTCCTCATGCTCTTAGGGAGTTTTTGTCACCCTTGGCTTGATGACTTAGGACTTTGGGAGGCTCTGAAGACATCTGTAAACATCTGTAAACATCTGTAAAACTACTTTGCAACAAAGGCTGTTGTACAAAGCGCTGTATTAACACATTAGACTTTGACTGTTATTATTATTATTATGCTATTATTAGATATCATAGGTATGACAGCTGGGTCATAATACCACATGTCTAGATTCCATAGACATTAGTAATATTAATCTAATAATAATAATATCAATAATATCAGTAATATTAATCATTTTACAGTGCAAAATTCACTTCTGTGATAATTTACAGTAAATCATAGTAGTTCTGCTGCTCAGAATAGAAATACTAGACCATGACTAAACACCAGACACTCACTAGCTCACCTCACCTTACAGGAGGATGTGGCCGAGTGACATTTTCGGCAGTAACTCGGAGAACGAGACCCAGACTCTCCTCAATATCTACTTCCGGCACCAGACGCTCGGCCAGACGGGCACGTTTGCCCTGGTGGGCTCCGTGCAGGACCTGTCGGAGGTGTGCTCGCGTCTCACTGACCTCAACAGCGAGGTGCGGGACATGATCCGCCGGGCACGCGGCTACCGCGCCATCGCCGCCTTCCTGCCGGACTCCAGCGTGGCTGGGATCAGCCTGTGAGCCACTGCTCCTTTGCCCCACCGAGCCAGGCCTTCCTCCTCTCCTTGCCCCTCATCTGGAGATGCTGCTGCCTTCAACATCCACCCCCAGGAGCCTCCATTTTACTGGGGCTGGACTAGCATGCTCCTTTGTCTCTACCCTTTAGAAAGGGGTGACAGAATGTAAATCAGAGCTCTAATAATAAAAGAAATGACTGAAAAGCTTTTTGGACACTGTACAAAAAAAAAAAAGAACAGGACACAGTGGCTTTTATTGCACTAATACTAGTACATATGATGTCACAGGGCCGTTCCTTCAGCCTGGAAGAGGATGGACGCCTGCTGCTGCACGCAACGAGGTTGAAACCAAAGCTTCATGAAGCCCATGCTTACATATACCATTATAGAGGTTAAGGGAAACCGTGCAATGCTTCATGGAACGTGAAAAGACTTTTACTGTATCGTTAGGAGAATGTTTTTGAAAGCAGTGCTTTGGGCTGCTTGCGTAGTGTAGCAGGTGGAATTATGGGAAATGTTGGGTTTTTTTTTTTTGTTTGTTTGATTTTTATCCTTCACAACCTAAATAAAGTTGTGTTGGGGAGGGGGAGTGGGTGGGATCTGGCAACCATCTGTGGAGTTCCTCAGTCCACTGAGTTACACATGCTGTACATACACAAATACACATACGCACAAACACACACACACAAACACAAACACACACATACAAACACACACACACACACACACACACACACAAACACACACATACAAACACACACACACACAGCTACCCTTATGCTGCAGTGCTGCTGTCTGAAAGATCTGGATACTGAAGAACTGTCATCCAATACTTAATGAAGATGTAACTGAACAAATGTTTGCTTTCTACTGTCTAGTTACATATATAAGGTTTATTTATATTCTCAAGAAATCAACATGCTTTGGAAGGTATAGTTTTATAGAATGAAGATATGTTCTGTCTTTCAAAGTGGCCAAGCATGAAAATCGATGTACTATAAGAGAAGATATTTATGAATATAAGAAACTATTTGAATTGAAGGTTGCATTTGTACATATTAGTAAGAGTAGAACCCATGCTTGTGAGATTTTATTTTGTAATGTTGTTTGCTGTTTGACTGTGCAAATCTGTGTAAGTCAGGAGGAACACAGACATGTAATGCTTTTTGACAGATTACAAGTGTTTATCTTTGTAAATAATGTTTTTGTGTTGTGCTTTGGGTCTGTTACAGAATTAAAAAATAAAATAATTAAACAATGTTGAGTCCTTCCTGCATGAATAATCTGTAATGTATAATAAATGTATGACTTATCCTGCATTAATAATCAAATTAATTTTCTGTAGTTAATATTTCACTGTACCAAGCTTTGACTCACTAACTTAGTTACTAAGATACTAATCAAAGAAAAAAAAGCTTTGATTCGCTGAATTACATTAAGACCTTTTAACTGGCTCAACTCTACCCTCTAGGGTCATAAAATGGTATTTATCAAGACTAATTTTATACATCAATCAGGTATTTCATGTGCATTTAACCAAGCCATCAGAAATACTAACCTGTGCCTTTAAGGCGTATCTGTGCCCGGAGGACAGAGATTCGAGCGCGTTCATGTTAAGCCCGCCCTTTATCTATGCTCTAATTTGATTGGGTTTCAACACGGCTCTTCCTGTTATGACAAAATGTTTATTGGCGGGATTGGTTAAATACGGTAAAGGTTCGCGACTGCAACTTTTGTAGCTAGCTGGTGCTAAGTTGCTATATAAATGCGATAAACCAATATTACACACACACACGGTTAAACGCAGGAACGCGGAAAAGTACACATTAAATCACGTCAGATTGTACATCAATGTCATCATGATGGCTGACGGTAATGTAAAGTTTTTCCTGTGGTATAGTTGCTACCTACCGCTTAGTTACCCTGACTGGTTAACGGAACTGGGTAACTACCCGCTTAGTTACCCTGACTGGGTAACCGAACCGGGTTACGTAACTGGGTTTAGTGCTTTCGACCAGTTTTCGAGTGAGCTACAAAACTCTTCACTCCTCAGATTTTAGCGAGCTACGTTAGCTAGATTGCTCTCCGTGGTTGTCGGGCTTCATGACAGGAAGTTCACAACAGATGTTTTACTTATCACCATTATTTCTAACGTTATGTGTAAAAAAAAATGATAATAAAAAAACTTTATACTGATGGATATTTTTCTTTTCCCATAGACCAGCCTGGCTTCACCTCAGGGGTTGCGTTAACAGAGATGATTATTATCTAGATGAACATGTTTGAAGACATCTACCATCGAGTCGAAGCAGGTATCCGGCTGCTCGTGTTTGGTCCGATTTCGTTTCTCCACTGAACGAGCAGTTCTGTTAATTCATCTGTTGTGTTTTCTAATTGAAGAACTTGGACCACTTAATAGCCACTGGTTTGAGGAGCTTACTGCAAAAGCATCTAAAGATGGATATCGGCCTGCTGCTGAGGAGCAGGACACCTCGTCGAATAAGGAAGGAGACATGTTCAAAGCACCAGCAGAGGCCTCCAACCTGGACACACAGTTGTCTTCAACACCCAGAATATTTAGGCATAGAGGCTCACTTTCACCTTTCCCGATTCTTGGAGATTGTTCTGCTCCAGGTAGAACATTTTTGTATAGATAAAAGCAACTTAAATATGTAAATTGTAAAAGCCTGTTCAAAGGTACAGTAAGAGCTGAAGACTAATGAAACTAAATTTACTTATCACTCACGACCCACTGCCTCTTAGCTGCCCGCCCCATTCATGCGCTCTTTGATGTAACCCTCCACTGTTGTTTCAGTGATAATGACGAGTCTTGTGAACGGCAGCACGTGTGTGTGTGTGTGTGTGTGTGTGTGTGTGTGTGTGTGTGTGTGGTGTAAAAGTGTAGATGCTGCAGCTCACTCTTGATTTAGAAACGCGTTTTGTTTCTTCACATGAAGGGATGCACAGCCCGCTTCAGGTTTTGTGGACAGATTCAAGTCCGTGGCAGTTTGGCTCAGCAAAAGACGGGTAATGCTGGAGTGAATTTGAAGAAAATCTTTGATTTTATGCACCCAATGTGAAATTCTTATGAGACATTTATTATCTTTATATGGGTATTTCTGTAGCCAACAGACTGAAAAATATTGTGGATCGCAGAAGACAAATGATTGCTTTGGTAAGGAGACTAGACAGTTGTTAAAGTATTTTGCTTTTCCCCTCCCAAAAGTTTAATTTTAGTTGGCTTAATAAAATCAGTGCACCAAATAATCGCAGTGTTATGAAATTCAGATTTTTCTGTGTTACATTTGTTGTTGCAGGTTTGTTGGACACACCTAAAAGTTGTTTGGTAAGACAAATAATTTAGTTCCAGTTTGAATCTTGTCTAGACATCTGAGTGCAGGCTGAGATGCTTGTGATGGTTCTTAGATTCAAGACACAGATGCAAAACGTATCTCTGAGAGCCTTGGAGCTCAGCTGAATCCTGATTTGTCGTGGAGCAGTTCCTTTAACACACCATCACTGACCCCCACAGTTATTTTGTGTAAGTATGACCACAGTTATGACTCATTCGTCCCACTTTTTAAACATTTAGTAGTAATGGATTTTTGTTATTGTTATTTCAACAGCCAAAAAGGAAGTTCAGTCTTCACCAGTAAGTTTCTTCAAAGACAAAGAAGTCATTGTAAGTGTCACATGAAACAGATTCTTAAGGATGAGATGTTTATTCTTTACTTAGATATTCGTTCTTACAGTGGCAACACTGATTTTGATATTTAGATCTGTAAGAAATGGATCTAATTTAATATGAACATTTACTTTTGACCACTGTTTTTGCTGGTTGTTTTCACCCTTTTCTCAGATTGTACGAAACCTGTTTCCATCACTGTCAAAAGGCACTAAATCAACATCTGAAAGGGAAACTACTGTACAACCCAACGGTCAGTTTTAAACTGAAGTATGAATTCTGATCTAATGCATATTAACTGACATTTAAGTGAAATTCACTTTTTTCCCCAGTTGGCTATTAAACAGTATTTTGTCTGTAACATCACAATTAGATGAGAGAGAGGAGGCTGGTGCCCAGGCACCAAACACTTCCTTTGACGATATGGACGGTGTTTGGAGGCAGACAGTACCGGATGCAATTAAGGACGACTATGTCCGTGACACGGTGGAGCATGTTCTCGATGGTGCTGAAGATGTTCTGTCCATCTTCTTTAGCAACAGCAGCTCAGCTCTGCGAAAAGTCAGAACCCAGGAACGAATAAAGAAGAGAGTTAATGGTGTTTCTAAACACATAAAGACAGCTACTCTGACCACAGAGAACTCTGCACATCTTGATTCCACATCGAATGCTGATTCTGGTTTAAATTCAGCTGACACCTGCACTGCTGCTGAAATAGAAAGTTCCCCTAACACTAAAGACTTCACCCAGTGGACTCCACTAAGTTTATCTGATGTGCCAGACTCGATGACAAAGCAGATAATTAGCAATGAATTGGCAAACAAACACTCCAGTCTTTTAACACTTAACAGTGGCTTTGCACAGCAAACTTTGAGAGGCAGTGATGTACGAGTTGTCCAGTCTTCACGTGCTGTTGAGAGGCCGAGGTGCTCTCCTGATTCCTATCCAGAGAGATCTCAGGCAAGAAGTTCTTTTCTGGAACCATCCCCTGTACTCACACACACTAGAAAACCCAGGAAGTTTGTGTATCGAGTACCAAGTCCATGTTCATCAAGTGAAGTAAGAAAGTGGGACGCTGCGCCCGCGTGTTCCTTACGCACTGTCACAGGTACAACTTTCCTGTTGCTGCTGGTGGTGTATTTCACATATCTCCAACCCAAAGTACCAAAACCATAATGTATGTCTTTTTATCCATTCCTTTAGATTCTTTGACTGAAAATCACACTGTGGAAACATCTCCCTTTGATGAATCCAAACATGGTGAAGATTTTGCACACACAGCAGACGCTGGTGATCACTTGTCGCAGCCAGGAGAAACTACTACTAATCAAATTACTTTGGCACCCCTTAGCATAGACCATGGTCTTAATATGACACAACTTTGCAAAGCATTTACAGAAGATTTCACTCAGGAAGTCAACATGGACAAATCACCAAACAAAAGTACACAGAGGAATGATTGTCTCATTATGTCATCTTCCACGACCCAGTCAGTAAACATAAGCGAAGTACAACTTAAAGCGTTACCTGAGAACCAGCCTGAAGATGGTGTAGACTACAAGTATTCTGATGCTAATTGCAAGGAAACTAATGCAACAGAGTTTGAGAGCATGGCCTGTCGAAATCCAGACTACAACAGTGACCATCCAGCCATGCTGTCTGATTGTAGCCGGATGGCTGTATCCTGCAGTGATTCTGAAAATGATCTACGTTCTGTATTTAAAGCAGCAAATGAAATTATATTAGTACATCCAGAAGCTGTAATGAAGGCTAAAGCAACTTTAGATGAGGTGGGTCAATGTAGGCTGCTGACTGGTAAAGTTTCTTCAGGTATACCCAAACCAACAAAGCCATCTCAGAAACAAGTTTCAGTGAGCCCTGATGTGAGCCCTGATGTGAGCCCTGATGTAGCTGAATTGCCTCCAGAAAGATATAGTCATCAGTTAAAATATGGAGAAACTTCAAACTTTGAATCAAGAGGAAGTTCAGAGTGTGGTTTTAAAACGGCCTCTAACAAATGTATTTCTGTCTCTTCTGATAAACTTGAAAAAGCAAAGGAAATATTCAAAGAGTTGGATGAAAATGCTGATAAATTGCAAATCCGAAATGTAAAACATGACAGATATCCTGTGCTTGACTTTAAAGGTAGCCAGAAAATTCAAGATTTTAACAATACTGCTGGTGAAAACTCTTTTTTGACAGCATCGCAGAAAGCTGATGTAACAGAATTGTGCAGTATACTAGAGGAGGCATGCAGTCAATATGAATTTACTCAGGTCAGGCATGCAAAGCTTGGTGTAAAACCTGTGGAGAGCGCTCACTCTGAGAAACACTGGGATTCTGATATACTTGCTGATATTGACTTTGATGACAGTTTTAACTGTGATGTTGAGAAGCAGGTCTCCCAAAAGCACCAGGCCAAGACAGAGTTGCCTCATGTCCAGGTTCCAGTACTAAACAGTATACGCAGTAAGGATGTGTTTATTCAAAATACAAGTACAAGTCAGGCATGCCATAATCCACAGGAAATGCCAAATGTGGAGGTTTTGAGGTCCACAGAAATGGCAAAAACTCTAAAAGGAGAGTGTGAAATAAGTGAAGAAAACAAGTCTTTTTGTTTTGGCTTTAAAACAGCCAGTGGAAATATTCTTAGTATCTCGGACAAATGTCTGAGCAAGGCAAGGAGTCTCTTTGCAGATTTGGAAGATGTTGGTCTGAAGTATGACAGTAGACCAACCACCAATGGGCAAAAGCTAAAAGAGTCACGTGACTACAACAGACCTGAGAACTCACCTGACAATGGCAATGATGGGTCACACTGCCATAAGCAATTCGATAAGATAGATTTAACATCAGAGGAGAATCTGTGCAATGAAAATCCAGATTCTGCAATGAAAGAAACACAAATGCACAGACGCATATATGGACTGGAAAATCTGGAAGCAGAACAGGGTGCTGTCGATCCAGAACCAAATTTACTTCAAACGAACGCGGTGAATTCTGGAATTAGCACTGCAGGAGGAAAGGATGTAAAGGTGTCTGAAAAGGCAAAGCATTCAAATGAAGTGGAAAACTTTGAAGCTCGTAATACATGTGAGGCCATTGTCTCACTGAAAGATTCTCGCAAAACAAAAGCTGTCTCTCGTAGCCTCACTCCTGTACATAATCGGTCTGATATGTTGGGAGATGCACTTTACAACTCAAACATGTGGGTTGAATCTCTGACAAAGGCTGGTGAAGAAACATGTCATAACGATACTGGGAAAAAAGTTGAAATGTTTAGTAGTCAGACTTCAAGATCCATACAGACTGATTGGTTTAAATTAGCCAGTGGTAAAGCAGTTTCAATCTCAGCTAGTGCTATTCAGAAGTCCAAAGCAATTTTCAAAGACATAGAGAACAGTGTGAATTGCTCCAATGGAATAAAATTAGAAGATGGGAATTCAAAATTGGATTCTGAAGCAAACAGAACTCAGAACAAATCTGTCAAAGGATGCAGGATGATGGCAAGTAGTGAAGGGGTGAGCATCTCAGAGAAGGCGTTTATGGAGGCAACGGCATTTTTCAAAGGCTCTGATCTTGACAGCTCAGATATTTCTCAAGGGAAAGGAGACAAGTCAAATATGATGGATGACTGTGGCTTCAAGGCAGTTGCGGGAAGCACGGTGCATTTGCCTGAAATAGACAGCCTGAACAAAGAGGCTTTGAGCTTAAAGCAGCAGTCCCCAGCTTTGAATAAATATGTCCGAAAGGAATTCGGTCCAAAAACTTCAGCACAGACACTTCAGTCAACATCTGGCTACGGTTTCAGTACAGCAAGTGGTAAAATGGTGTCTGTTTCAGCAGAAGCACTTCAAAGAGCAAAAGCAGTGTTAGGTGATTCAACTGATGATTCACCCTGTGAAAAGAGAATGGAAATTTCAGAAGAGAAGAATGTTCCAGAAACACATCCCACTGTTCCAGGAAGAGGTTGGAGCTTTAGTACTGCAAGTGGGAAGAACGTAGCTGTATCTGATAAGGCACTGCAAAAAGCCAAGAGTCTTTTTTCTGGATGTGAAGTGGAAGGTTTACAGCATGATGGAGGACTTTTAAATGTAGCAAAGACGTCAGTCACAGACCCTGAGCATTTGAGGCATTTGGGATTCAGTACTGCCAGCTATAAAGATGTGACTGTGTCAGAAAAGGCACTGTTAGAAGTTAAAGCTGTGTCTGCAGGCTGCAGTGACTTGCCCGTTGATGGGCATGAACAGAAATGCTCGCACAGTACATCTTCGAGGGATGCTGGAAGGCCTGAAAGAAAAGTTGAGATCATACAATATAGAGACCCGAGGGCTGATGCCTTGAAATCAGGAAATGCTGGTTTCAGCACAGCTAGTGGAAAAAGTGTGAGCGTTTCAAAATCGGCTCTTCAGGCAGCTTTGCAGATGTTCAGAGATTGTGGTGCAGAACCAGTTACTGGTGTCAGTAGTCAGAGTACCTCTAAATGTCAATCTCCAGGAGTAAATGAAAAGTATCTACCAGTGAGTGAGGAAATGGGGCAAAACAAATCCACTATTCCATCCATCACATCACACCCCGGTCAGGGTGGTCCTCTTCTCACCTGTGGTTCTTTCAGTGTTGATGGATCCAATGTGACTCAGAAATATGTTGAGCAAGAAGCAATGGCATGTACCAAAGCCCTGTTGGAGGACGATCTCAAGGAGCACAGTCTGTTGGAAGACGCTGGTTTTAAGGAAAATCCTCTTCAGCACAAGTCATCATTTGAGGCTCATGTAGCAAGAAAACGGATATCAGGTGGTGGTGATTTGACAGGTGAATCCTTGCAGCTCCATAATCTAAACTGCATTGGTTTTTATCCTTTATCCAAATCTTTTTAAATGATTCTTCTCATGCTTTTCTACATGAAGGGCAACCTCCTTTAAAAAGAAGACTTGTTTCAGAGTTTAACCAGATCTCAGATGGCAGGAGAGTCTGTGCTCCTGTGACTGGCAGTCCCAACGGTGAGTCTTCACTGTTCCAAGTGGAACAGCTCAGTTTACCACTCAGTTGAGCCACTTCACTTACCATACCATCCCCTTAACAGGGATCCTAAATGACAGGGCTTTCGTCAGATACAGTTTGCACTTAAAGCCCAATATTACTCATCCATCTAGGTAAGTTTCTCAATGTTATTATACTTTACATGTTTCAGCAAAATCTTCTACTTTAAATGGTGTGGAGCCATAATAAACAGGGTTGGGGTTTTTGTTGTTTGTTTTTTGCAGCGTTACAGTTTAATTTGTTTTTTGCAGGGATGTCACGGATCGAGACGCAGCCAACCCAGATCTCCACGTTGCGTTTCCACGTTCAGCTGATCAAAACAGAAGGCTGACAAACCTCAAGACAGCAGTGTTTGTGCCCCCATTTCAAAAGAATATTATGCCCGAAGCACCAAAACCTTGTGTTTCCAGAGAAATTGCTAAAGTTCCAAGTGTATTTGTTCCACCACTTAAAAAGCAGAACAGCTTGGCAGGTACTGATCTTCTGAAAAGACCATCCCAAAATTCCAGCATCTCAAATTCCCCGTCCACCTTAAGCTCTGGTCTTGAAAATAAGATGACCTCTGAGAACGTGAAACCCCACATGGCTGGAAAGCAGGTAGACTGGAAGAAAGAGACCGAATCACACAGAGATATGACGTTAGACGGTCATGCCACTCTAACTTGTGAAGAAAAAGGTAACTTTTTCAGCATTTGGAAGTCTATAAATACATTAGAGCAATCAACAAAACATTTGTGCGTTAGTCGTAATGTGTACATGGCTATTCTTTCACTAATTTCTGCTTAACCCAGTATTATTTTTCCGGACGCTCACAGTCTCAGAGGTGTGGCAGCAGTCTCTGGAGTTGGCACGAGATACGCAGGACATGAGAATCAGAAAAAAGAAACGGCAGACGGTTCGACCTCTTCCTGGCAGCCTTTACCTGGCTAAGACATCTGGATTGACCAGGATACCGCTGAGAGAGGCTGTAGGCTACAAGCACCCCGTCCAATACACTCAGGAAGAGGTGCATTTTTCAAATTCTAAATGTCTTTGCTTACTCATTTGTTGGTTGTTTGCGGTGATGTCTTATGTTTGGCTACCATGAATCAGGAGGCTCCTTGTATTTTGACCTGCAGCTATATCGACGCGGTGTACACTGCAGAGTCTCCCAGATCAGCAGTGAAACTGCTGAGTCGTTCAGGTTCAACTGTGCTGAATTTTTCCCACGTGAGACACTGGTGGAGACGGGCGGCGTCCGGCTGGCTGATGGCGGCTGGCTCATCCCAGACAGCGCGGCATCTGCAGGCAAGGAGGAGTTCTACAGGTGAGATTCTGTCTAATAAATTCAGATAAATAATGGCTGAATTATGGACCTTAGATTCTCTGTTCTCGTTTTGATTCTGTATTTGAGGCACTGCAGTCCCTGGAAATAATCTTGAGGAGTCAGGCAGGCACTTGTGGGTGATTTTCTTTCTTTTTTTTTTTCTTTTCTTTTCATTGAATCACCAGTGTTTTTCTTGGACAGGGCTTTGTGTGATACCCCTGGTGTTGACCCCAAACTCATAAGTGAAGCATGGGTACATAACCACTATCGCTGGATTGTGTGGAAACGGGCGTCCATGGAAAGAGCCTTCCCAGAAGTGTGGGGCGGGCTGTGTCTGACTCCGGAGCAAGTCCTTCTGCAGCTCAAACTCAGGTACATGATGCACAGCTGACAGCTTGCAGTAGTGTGAATGTTGCTAGATACATTTTGCCTTTGTAGAAACAACCAGAAAAAGTAATTTCTAGATTATAGTGATTGATTTCAAAAGACTAGTCAACAGAGATCGCAAAAATGAGCAACTCTCTCATCCATGATTTGGGACATCATTCCAGGACTGTCCACTAAAGTATTAACTCATAGTCTAGACTGACCGTTCTGAGTAATGTTTTTTTTGTTTGTTTGTTTGTTTTTTTTTTGGTTATTGTTTGATTTGGTTGTTTTATTTCAGATTTTTAACATTTAATGCTCAATAAGTCCTTATATTCCTAATCAGTACAAATGAACACCTGTTAAAAGAACACAAGTGCATGCTGATAGTTAACGTATAGTACACTGTGGTTAATGTACGTTTATTTTTTTTATTTACTTAGATATGACACGGAGGTGGATCACAGTCGAAGGTCCGCTCTAAAGAAGATCATGGAAAGGGATGATACCCCAGCCAAGACGTTAGTGCTGTGTGTGTGTAGCGTAGTCCCATCTGTCCATGTTCGAGAGGGAACGGAGAAGGATGCTGCTCCAGCTGACCCCAGACCAGAGGCCTTGGGTGCAGTCGTGCTGCTCACTGATGGATGGTACTCCATTAAAGCCCTGTTGGACCTGCCCCTCTCCTCCATGCTGCAGAAGGGTCGTCTCAGAGTAGGAGGGAAAATTATGATCCATGGGGCAGAGCTGATTGGCTCTCAAGATGCCTGTTCTCCTCTAGAGGCACCTGATTCGCTGATGCTGAAGGTGAGATGATGTTTGAATGGTCTTTGAACTGAACCTACATGCATGCGTGAGTGAGTGAAGTTTGTTCATGTAATTGTGTATACAGTCTTTATTTATGCCAAGGATTCTGTGAAGAGTTAAAGCTTGTGTTGTTGAGTGCTGGAGAAGAAGGCATTCTCCTGAGATAAGCTTTATTTCAGTGTTATTCCTGATTTCCAGATTTCAGCTAACAGCACAAGGCCAGCCCGTTGGGATGCAAAGCTGGGTTTCCATAAAGACCCCCGACCTTTCCAGCTCCCCCTCTCCTCACTGTTCTCTACCGGAGGAGTTGTGGGCTGTGTAGACATTATCGTGCTGAGGAGCTACCCTGTTCAGGTCAGTCTCTCTCTCTCTCTCTCTCTCTCTCTCTCTCTCTCTCTCTCTCTCTCTTACTGGTGTAATCAGCTCTGGGAGAATCATCACACCTCTGTAATTAGAATATTAGGATAACGGAATGTTCTGTGTTTAACACAAGAGTCTCCATGAACCATAATTGTGTTTAATCTCCTCCATAAATAAGATTTGTTTTTGTTTTGTATTTAATAGTGGATGGAAAAGAAGTCCTGTGGGGCCTATGTGTTTCGCAATGAGCGAGCTGAAGACCGAGAGGCCAGACATTACAGCAGTGCCCAGCAGCAGAACCTGGAGCTTCTGTTCTCCAACATGCAAGCCCAGTTTGAGAAGGAGGAGGAGGGTAAGATGTTACACTTTAATTGGCTGTTTTCTGAGTAAAACCTAAAAACCTACAGAATATATTACATGTTGTATCAACTAGCGCCAGTGTTGGCTACCTGTTTCTTTGTTCTATTTGTTTTTAAAGCACATTTTTGTGCTTCTTTGACTGTGCCTTGAAGAATAAAGTACTGATAGCAGTTACTGTGTTTATCATTTAATAACCTTATTAATATTAACCATTCATTATTATGTTTTAATGTTCACACTTTATTTTATTTTTATGAATAACAGACTTTTGATTTAATCTCTTTTTAACAGAAAAGGGCAGAACTAGAAGTCGTCATCGGACATTCAGTCGCCATGAGATTGAGAACCTGCAGGATGGTGAAGAGCTCTGTGAAGCCATGGAGAGCGACCCAGGTTATGTGGAGGTAAAACCACTGGAGACTCGTTTGCTATGGCCATTGATTGCACAGTTGTGGTCAAAATTATTGGCACCCTTGAATTTTTTTTTTCATTACAGCATATAAAAGATTTCCTGAAATGAAGTGTTTAGTGAACAAACCTTATAAAATGTATATAATTGATACAGAGAAGCACATGACACAAGACTAACAGTTCTTTAAAAAATTGAAGAAACTGCCAGGACATGAACATTGCAACCTTTGTTCAGTTTGGAACAAAGGACGAAATCAGACTGTTCTGTGCTAAATTAAGAAATTAGACTGGCCCGTTCCCACCTTGTTAGTGCTCACATGACTTTAATTCGCTTGTGAATGGTGACTCTGATGCTTAAAAAAGCCAGTTTATTTCCTGTTACTTGTTCTCAATGGCAGCACAAAAGTAGAGTAGAAATACTATCTTCACCAAACACAAGTGGTCTAAAGCGAACCAGACCATCTCTAAAGACCTTGACGTCTCCGATTCAACATTTTGAAATGTTATCAAGAAGTTTGCTACTCCTGGAACAGTCAAGACCCTTCCAGGATGTGGTGGATAGAAGAAAATTGATTACAGAACCCTACAAAAGTTGGTATGAAATGTGGAAAAGAAACCACATAGAACAACGAGCAAGCTTCAGGCTGAGCTCGAGACATCTGTAGTGATGGTCTCAATCCGTAACATTCACCAGACGCTGAGCGAAGCCGTGCTGGGTGGGAGTGCCAACGAAGACCTGCTCCTTAAAGGAAGGTATAAAAAGAGATTAATTTTTATACTGTAATGTGCTCCTACATGTAAGAAAACTGCAACAAAATGGGTCCCTACTGCATGAAAAACACCCAGAGTGCACATACACAAGTACACATGAAGTTGAGGGAGGGGTTGGGAGGTGTGGCCTGCTCTAAAAAGGCCATCAAGAAGCCCTGATCTCAATGCAACTGAAAACCTTTAGCAGCTGAAAAATTGCAGTTTGGGTTAAAAAGGAACTTTCGAGATACATTCAAGCGCTTTAAAGAGCTGCAGTGAATGAGTGGAAGAATGTACCAGTAGACAGGTGAAGAAGAAGCTCCCAGGTGGCTGCAATAAACGTTTGGAGCACATCAGTGCAACCAAGCGTCCGTGGAAACGTGCCTTTAATCTTGTCCGTGTCGTATATTATGTTGCTGCTTTATTTCTTTTTTGAAATGACTGCACATATGTTGAAAGCCCGTCTTTTTTGGTGAATGATTTTGAACTACAATATTAAAATGCTCATATGAATCAAAGCTGGCATGTATGCATTTATTTCAGAAGGTATTGACCTTGATGTACAGAGCAATCAGGGGTGCTGGTAAAGTTTAGCACAGCCATAAATGGTGTTTGGCTATCCTGCAGATGTAAGTAATCCAAGTGCGATGAAGATGGAGAACCTGAGCTTCAGTCAACATGTTGACATTCAACCTGCCCTCCTTTCTAGAGATCAGTTCAGAATGTGAGACACAGTCCAGATCTTTCATCACTGATGCTGTACGTCTCTCTTTTGTTTTGCTGATCTTCATACGTGTTAAAGCAGAAGTACTGAAGTCTGGTTCTCAAAGTCTGGTCCTGGATTGTATCATCCTTGTAGAAGGTTAAAAGGTGAATCCAAATGGTTGGTACTCTTAGACAAAGATGGACGATCTTGGTCCCCATTCCTTGAGGACTGGAATTCAGATCCCTTTGTGTTGGAGCAGATGTTTTTGCACATGGTTTTGTTGATTTTCTTTCTTTCACTATGTGATGTGTGCACAGGCCCATCTGAGCGCACAGCAGGTGGAGGCTATGACCAGCTACAGGAGGGGCGTGGCCGAGCGGAGGCGGGCGGAGCTACAGGAGCGAGTGCGCAGGGCTGTGCAGGAAGCAGAAGGGGCCCGCCCCAAACGAGAAGTCACCCCAGTCTGGAAGCTCGCCATCACAGACTACAGCGACCAGCGTAGCAACCGCGGTGAGTTTAGCGGCGGGATTGATCAAGCAGTGCTCTGGAGCTAAGATAGAAAACCACTGGGTTCAGACAGACAGAACTTAACTGCTTGTGTGTTAAATGTGGCCAACTGCTGATGGCCTTTTGGGTGAAGCTCTGCTTTTGGGTGAAGCTCTGCTTTTGGGTGAAGCTCTGCTTTTGGGTGATGCTCTGCTTTTGGGTGATGCTCTGCTTTTGTTTCATGCGCAAATTCTTTTTGCTTCTCCTCCATGCTGAAACAAGCTAGACACGACCAGCTGGTTGTGGTCTGTACGTGTGTGTTCTTCAGAGAACACGCTGTTTTTATGGTTTTGTTTTTCAGTGTACACCATGAATATCTGGCGGCCCTCTGCAGAGTTGAGCTCTTTACTCAGGGAGGGTGGCCGGTACAAGGCTCATCATCTGGCTGCATCTGAGGCCAAGAAACGCTCTGCTTCCACTCATGTCCAGTTCACAGCCACCAAGAAAACACAGTTTCAGGATTTGCAGGTACACCCTGGAAACACTCTGCTCTCTGTAAGCATTACAGTTGCAAAATGTGCATTCGTCTCGTAATAAATGCCCCGATGCTAAATATCATCAGTTTAGAAATGAGAGCAATGATTATTTGCAACAGGTTTGCCCAGAATGGTTAAGCAAACATTTTCCTGCAAGATGCGTAGCAAGTTTCAGAGACCTCCAGAACCCCAGATTCAGTTCTCCATGTGCAGAGGTGGATGTTGTAGGATATGTCATCTCCATCTTGGACAGGCAAGGTTTGTGTTCTTTTGACTTGTACTGGATTATAACAGCGTTTGTGGCACCGGTTGTTCCTGAGATCATTATCATCCGAGATGTTTTATCTTATCAGCTTTTTTGACCAGTTTTGTGTGTTTTTAACGACCCGGTCTGCAGGTCCCAATCCACTGCTGTATTTGGCAGATGATGAGTTTGACTTTGTCTACGTGAGGATCTCCAGCAGCCTGGACCAGCTAGCTGTGGAGGACCTGGTGAAGCCGCGAGCTCTTCTGGCTGTGAGCAATCTGCAGCTCCAGCGGTCCAGCTCACCAGCACCCAGCCTGTATGCTGGAGATCAAGCCCTCTTCTCCATCCACCCGAAGGAACCACACTTACGAGAAGCCATGGATCGGCTCAAGACCTTCGTCCAGGTAATGACTATAAGTACAACATTCACTTCCTAGTGAAATCCTCTTTCATAATGTCTGTCTGTGTTTAAATGCAATACAAAAAAATTAAAATTGTGTCTAAGGTATTACTGTTTATGAGCACTGGTTGATACTGCACCAGCTCCTGGATCGACCCAGAATGAACCTGAAACAGGTTGAATTGAATAAATCATTATTATGGCCAAACTCTAAAAGCTTTTTATATATATATATTTTTTCCCTTTCCCTCATGATCCTAAATTCTCCTTCGTTTCATTTTGCCTAATGTTTCAGTTCAGTTGTAATGTGTTGCATCTTTCCACCATCTGTGCAGATCTTGTGATGCGTCCTGCTCAGATGGACACAGTTCTTTACCTGCAAATTCTGATTATGCAGATTTATGTGATGTTCACTGGTTTTCAGGGTTATGAGTCGTTTTTCAGTGTCGCTGAGCAGAAGCTCTCCGACTTGATTCCGACCAGCTGCTCAAACTCCTTCCAGTCCCCACGAACTCCGGGCTTCCTGCCAAAGCACAGCGTCAGGACCGTGAGTTTGTTTGTTACGTCTGATCCTTGTTTTCTGTGCTTTTTCATTTGCTGAATATAAACCTGTATGCAATAGGACTTAGAATTTTTATTATAGACAAGTGGGTTTCAACTCCACATCTGAGGACCCCGTTCCCTCATGTTTGTGCTTTTCCTTCTCTTACGTATGTCACAAATTATCAGGTAACTGAGCAAACCAAAAATGTGTATTGCTGGGGGTCCTCAGTTCTGGCACTCAGTTGGAAGATAATGTATCGTCATTTCCATGCTTGGTCCTCTTCTTAGGTCACACCGCAGCCAGCAGGCAGGGTTTTCTCCCCATTCACCCCTGTGCTCAAGAGAAATCCTGTCTCCACCAGCAACTCTGAGCTCAAAGACAGCAGGAGCGTAAAACGAAAGCGTGGTATGGACCTCCTCTCCCGCATGCCCTCCCCGCCACCCATCAGCCCTCTGGCCGTAGTCGCGTCTCCCGGCGTCAGCAGGACGTTTAACCCTCCGAGGAGGTCCGAGACGCCCAGGCCCTCCCGTCCCGCGCCGGCTCCCGTCTGCAGCTCCGCCCCCTTACCGGGGGAGGAGCAGTGGGTGAATGACGAGGAGTTGGCTATGATAAATACACAAGCACTACTGGATGGGGCAGGACAACCGTGTGCCCAGGGGGTCCCCCGCTGATCAGAGAATCCCCAGGTCAGGATATGCCGTTCTGACTGTGTGCTGAGAGTCACAAGTTTACATCACCATTGCAGGAAAACACTGTGCCTGATGGAAGACCGAGTGTTAGTAGTGAGGGTTTGTTCATTAAGGCCAACTTTTTTTTTTTCTCCCAATTCTTTGCACTACTATTGAAATGAAAATTACACAAGAGATGTTTTGTCATCTTGTTACTGCAAATGTACCGTATTGACTGTATTAAAAAAAAGATGAATAAATGTTCTATTTATTTTTACTCCTTCAGTGTTACTGAATTAAATATTTGAGTAATACTGAACATGTAGTTGTTTTTGTGTAGATGGTTTGATGCATTGTTCTTACCTTTTCTGAGAGTAAAACAACTAATAAAATATACTGTAATTAACACAGTACTAATGTTTGCACACACTAACATGGTACATCATTAATAAAATTGAACAGTTTTAAGGAGGTGTGGTGTTGAACACAGTATGGAGATTCTCCTTTGATGTTCAGGTGGTGGTACTGCACTTAAACAGTAGATGGAAGCAAATCCATGCATCTTCATCGGCACCTACGTGTACATTAGTAGGTACATTACCTTGGTCCTGCAGGTTTTTCATGAATACAGTAACATGAGAGAATAATGTATTTGCTTAGACTGGTAAATATAACAGTATAATAATGTTTAGTCTTCACAAATTGATTTGTAAAAGATTTGCTACAGAGTTGTTTTTTTTTTTTTTTTTTAGCAGTCTGTGGTTGCTTTGTTTCGTTGGAGCTGTGTAACAGCCAAGACACAATGCATGTCTGTCTCACCACATGGAAACTGTAATATCTGATGGCACAAAATGTCTATGTTAAAGATTCAGGCATGTTTATCTTCCTGAAACACAGAATCTGCACTTTACTGGCTCTTACCCCAGATAGTCTCTTCTCCCCCCGAAACTGAGGAACAACCCCTTAATCTACTGCTTCTGTAAAAAAAGAAAAACCTCAGAAAACCACACACATGCCAGTTTAGAGTCCACACGCCGTTAACCACATACATGCCAGTTTAGAGTCCACACTCTCCGTTAACTGCCACCGTTGGCCTTCTTCCCAAGCTCTTCGTTTTAGCATCTATTATCTCATTTTAGGCAAAACCTCTTTCTATTCTGAGCAGTGGATCCCTCTGTGAGGACTGCAGAAACCTTGACTTGCAATGAAGGACTGTATCTTGTGCATTCCAGAGTTGAGCTGGCAGAAACTGCTGCCTGAGGTCAGCTCTTAAAATATTTGTGGCCCTGAAGTGAAAAGGTTTCAGTTTCCCAGATTGCTGCACTTCCTCCCTTAAAATGTTTTGCACAAAACGGTCCTGATTCAGATAGCGATAATGAATCTGTGGTTTATAGGACAGTTTCTTTGTTCCAAGTGTTTCCAAAGTACACGCCTTTGCTGTGCGTGTTGATTGTGTGAACCTGCTTCATTTGAGTGTTGCAAATTTTAGGTAAAGCAAAATATTGGTTTTGTTCAGATTACTCTGAACTGCCAGTAGAGGGTGTGTTTTCTTTCTTCTCCCCTGGTTCTGGTTGTTCTTTTTATTTATACATGTTTTGTTGCATGGTAGGTTGAAGAATACTGGCGTTCCTTCCCTCACTGTTCAGAAGCATCGCTTCTCTGAAGCTGCAGACCGTTTAAACAGCCAGTTTTGTCAAACTTATGACCTTTCATAAGGTGGTGTGATTTTGAGGACACGGGGTGTTTAGCGATTTTCTGTCATAACTTTTCACACAGAATTCTTCAACCAAATCAAAACCTTCATGGCTATATGTTTTGGGTTTCAGTGCGTTCAGTACGTTTTGGGTCTGATTTTTTTTTTTTTTTTTTTTTTAAAGCAAAAAATAAACAAATGGACTTTCTCACAACTTAAACCTAAAAAGCTCATTTGATCTTGTTTGACTGAACCCATGCATTTAATCTACCACTGACTGTTCTCTCCCATGTGTGTGTGAAGGTGTGGGGGTTGATTGGTGTGGGGTGAAAGGGGTCTGGATGTGGGGGTTTAGTGACGGGGAGCAGACACTCGACAATATGTGCATATATATATATATGTGTGTGTGTTGATTTCCTTCTAAAATGATCACTAATCAAATATATTGCAATCTAATATTCACTGAGTGAGGAAACATTATTTCACATTGTTCGTGTCTACTGTATGAAACCTAAAGGCCAATGTTGCTTCTGTACTTCTTGAACTGATTTGCTGTGAAGAACAAGGCCTGACGTCTGACTAAATCACCCCCCCCCTCCACTGTTATGGAGATAAGACTGATGGATTTGCTTCTGATGAAGCCCACATTTCCTTGTTTGCTCTTGACCTTTACGTATGTTCTGTTTAGACTGGAGTCTGAGGGTCTTCCCCTCCCACTTCTCAGCTGTCCGCCAGCCTCACCTCTTCCAGTGTGTCGTTTGGACGCCTTCGGTGGAAATGAGCTTCACAGGCAGTTGACCTTGTGGATCCAGCACCTGAGGTCTGGCCCCAGCGCGTCCTGTGCATTGACCCTTGGGCTGACCCAGCTGTAAATCTCCCTGAACATGTGTGCGGCATGACGTTGGCAAACGTTTATGCGGGATTAGGACTCTGGGATTTGGTGGCCGGTTTAGTTTAACAATCCGAGGTTATTTTCAAGCCTAGATGATCCTCAAATTTGATAAACTTACAAGGAAGTGGGTGTTACCAATGAGCCATGGATGGTGAGGAAAACACGACCAGAGGATCTGAATTCGTTGGAAATCATGACCTAGTGGATGATTAAGGACTAGTGTCTGGAACAATTAATTCAACCGTAGTATTTCCTTGTAAATCAGTGGTCTTCCCTCAAAAAACATTAGCAGGATGTTCTCAGAGGAGCATTTAGAAACCTCAGTTCTACACTGCCAGTCTTAATTCCTGTCATAGTCTAAAATTCTAATTCAAATTTAGGTTACTCTAAAAAATAAATAAAATAAAAGGTAAAAAGGTAAACCCCTTCATTATTTTTGCTAAACTTTGGTTCATCTCTTTATGTTTTAAATCACTATTTCCTCACCCTCAGTTCTAGTCACAAAACTGGCTACATTCAGATTTTTCCTGATCCACCAAATCTGAACTGGTTGGTCTGCAAATCAATTCCTAGTTCTGGATTCATTCTGTATTGATGATTGTGGCAATGACATGCACTCAGCTAAAACAAAAACACCCACCCACCCACACACACACACACACACACACAAGCTCTCCATGCCAGGTGCACCTCCATGTTGATCCACATATATGCCACAGTTCTGTTCAGCTGCACATCTGTGGGTGGGGGTGGGGGGGAGGGGTGATCGGCATTTTCTGTACATGGAAAAAATGAGATGGGTCCTCTGGGTTGCTTTTGCTCACCCGTGATAGAAGCCCTGTCCCAGTGTCCCATGTCTTCCTGGTGTCAGCTGCTTGACTTTTCCAGGACTCTCCTCTCTTTTAATTAGGAATACTCTGTACTTTCCCAGCAAGCACCTTGGCTAACGGAGGTGTCCAGGCTCGAAACAGGTGGGAGTAATGAGCGTCTTACACAGGAGTGATGGAGTAAGGGGCAATTCTCCATTTCAAGCTGCCTGTTAGTGGACAGGAGACAGGAGGAACAGGTTTTGAGTTGAATTGTTGTCCCT
Source organism: Tenebrosternarchus preto (assembly GCA_025802075.1). Classification (NCBI taxonomy): domain Eukaryota; kingdom Metazoa; phylum Chordata; class Actinopteri; order Gymnotiformes; family Apteronotidae; genus Tenebrosternarchus; species Tenebrosternarchus preto. The sequence goes on along the minus strand of JAOYMR010000012.1, from coordinate 1,215,552 downwards.
AGTTCATCTTAGTCTCACGATTTCCACCTAGGATGCTTTCAGTCCATTTTATGCCATTTGATTGATTTATTTATTTTATCTACTTTGGATTTAATAAGTCATGGTTTGTGTGCTTTTGTTTTTTGCAGACTCTTTTGCCGGCAGTTCAGTCACGTTTATGCTCTTGTCTCCAGTGCAAATGAACTCTGTTTTTAGCATGAACTACCTTCTGTTGACCTCTGTGGCCAACTGGACACGTCCTACATATCCTGCTGCAGCCAGGGACCTCAAATCTGTACAGTAAATATCTGAGCTGTGAGTAAGGGTGTCGAGAGCAATCATGTCTCGCACGGAAAGCTGCTGTTTGCTTCGGCTCATTAAAAGCTGTTAGTGGTGTACTCTGGCCTCGTGGAGGGAGCTGGAGGTGTGTGGCTCATACCCACGGAAGCTCCACGGTCCAGCATGCCGTTTTCCACCATAGACGATGCATTTATTTTTCAAGTTCTGCATCAGTGTGCGCCGCTTCCAAAAATATCTACCTTCCAAACGGGATGCTTGAAGGCGGCACTGACCTGTGTGTGATCTGTGAACATGCATGCGTGTCTGCATGTGTGTGTGTGTGTGTGTGTGTGAGGAGAGGGAGGAGTCCAGGTGGTATGTATAAGGAAGCTGTCACAGGCAGATCAAACTGAATGAGGGAGTTGGTGAAAAAGAATTATTTGTAAACATACTTTTACAAGCTCCAGTATCCATAACACCGACCAGAAACGGACTAAGGCAACAATGTCTAGATTGAAGTATTTTCTGCAGGAGTGGTTTGTTTTCTTTTTCATGCTGATGTGTTTCTGTATCACGTTCTAAAATAGTCTCAGTTTTTATGGTGTTTTGTTGCACACACCCAGTTTTGTTGTGTGCACCCTTCCCTTGGAAAACAAAATGCTTCTCCGTTGTTTGTGGCAGTGAGCAGAAGGAGTGCACTAGTGTCGATCTCACGTGGCCCGGTGCTGAGGGCCCCGGTGCTGGGGGCCCCGGTGCTGCTGTTCGGTCCAGTCGCCGGTGCTGAACTGCCGGGCTCTCTGGGAGGTTGCCTGGCTTCCGCCGTGTGCAGACTGGCTCCAGCACGATAATGCAAAGATCCGCCCGCCCCCTTCCTAACAAACAAGCCGACACGTTGCCAATCACAAACATCTGGGGGGCCGTTGGTTGTTGCCTGCCTGTGCCCCCTCCACCCGGGGGGGGGGGGGGGGGGGGGGGGGGGCGGGCGCCCGGCGCCCGCGCGGGGG
>JAOYMR010000012.1:1195785-1214190 GCA_025802075.1 Tenebrosternarchus preto | reverse complement strand
CCCCACCCCCCACCCCCCCGCCCCCCTCCACCCCCAGCCCGCCCACCGATTCCCGTCCGGATGCAGCCCAGATGTGCAGAGAGGCTCACGAAAGACGCAGATGTTGTCGCTACGATGGACCACCGCGAGGCAAACTCGCCCGTGGTCTGAGGTCTTATTGAATTTTGACTGTTTGTGCTACATCCAGCACGAATTTACAGCCGTTTTGGCTGTGGGACGTTATTTTGGGGTTTTTTTTTGTTCTGACCAAGCATGTATTTCAAAACAGCGGCTTAAAACCCAAAGTTGCACCAGTACCTCTCTGCTTCTCCCCTTGTGTTGGCGCTGAAACCTTCTACTGGTTTAAGACGGCAAAGATGATAATAGACCCAGCTTTAAAACAGAGGTTTGTAAGTAGTTTTTAACGTGCCGTAGTTAGTGGATTGAGGGCAGGAACTACACTGTGGTGCAGTGATAACAGACAGCAGTGTATGGAGGCCCTGAGTCTTCTTGTACCACCACCGCTGCCTTGACTAGTGGCCTGTTTGCAAGAGGCAGTCTAAGACTTGAGGAATTTTGACCACAAATAGCATAAGTTGGTTGTAGCTTTTTCTAAACACAAGTTCTTTCAAGCTTGTTTTTATTTAGCTAATGCCTGGGCCAGGAAGCTCCGGCAGCTGTGTTCTGTAATTGTTTTGTGTTTTTGTCTTTTTTTGTCTCTTGCGAGGGTTACACCAAGACCGTGTTCCCTCTTTTTATGACGGCCAACTGTGTGACTTCTAATCTCAGTTTTTACCTGTATTTTCTGTGCTCTCACCCACTCCACCCCACACACACTTAATTTCGGAATGTTTCCCCATATAAGATCAGACCACTTTTTAAACTGGTTTAATGTGGAAAGCACAGTGGGGTTCTAACCAAGGGCAGGTGTGTGTGTGTGTGACTGAGGTAACACCTGATTACCAAATGGTGCTTCAGTCCCCCCTCAGAAGGTTGAAGTACTGCAAGATTGATTCCATGTCTCCATCTTAAAGGAACTGTTAATAACGTTCTAGAACATTCTGAAATCTCAAAAATGTTAATAACGTTCTAGAACATTCTGAAATCTCAAAAATGTTAATAACGTTCTAGAACATTCTCAAATCTGTGACCGAAGCAGAGCTTTGTCTTAAGACTCTTGGTTTTTATAATGAGTTTAACATGACTAACTTTGCTCTGGTATGATTCCAAAGTGTAACCAACTATTACCCAGAATATAAAGATCTCTATTATATATTCCTCTTACTTCTTAAATCTGCCCTTAAAGTACATTCATAAAGGAGGTAAACTGATGTCTATAACGTAGTTGTAATTTATTACCCCCACAGCAACAGATAATACAGAATCTCGTCACATATTGAAAGAAAATTCTACTTTTTAACTTGAATCTCATACCCATGAAATCTGCCCACAAAAAAATGAGTGTGTCAGGGTTACTGGTGCTCAGGACATGCTGAGGTTATAATGACCTTGCACTGTAATGTCCCGTGATTGGGTGAAGTTACTGGTGCTCACGGCGTTCATCCACAGGACATACATGCTGAGGTTATAATGACCTTGCTCTTTAATGTCCTGTGAATGGGTGATGTTACCACCAGACATAAGTTCAGCCAAACCTGGTCTTACGCTCCTGCAAGCTCCCTGTAGTGATTATAAAAACACTTTGCTGGATATTACACCCTGTTATTTTTCCTCTGCTCTCTCTCTCTCTCTCTCTCTCTCTCTCTCTCTCTCTCTCTCTCTTTCTCTACATGCTATTAGAATAACATCTCTAAGCCAGGATCACCGAGAGGAACATCGGAAACAGCGTTCGTTCAAATATCTCGTCCGTGACCTTTGCCCTCGACTCATGTAGCTCGACGAGTTTGTTTTGCCTCGTGATTTTAGCTTTCCTCACCTCCCACCGCTGCGTTCTCCTCAGCTTACGTGTGTACCAGCGCGTGACGGCAGGCTGACGGGAAGCATCGCTCGCATCTTAAATTAGAAATTTCTCAGGTTTTAGAGCTAGGACAAGCATCGTTTGCCTTTTGCATGTAATAAAGGGTCTGCTTCATTTAAAATTGCCTTTGGTGCAGTTCTGCCCATATCCAGCTTCCTGTAATTGTGAGGATTGCAGTATGAACTTCCAGTTGCTGGCTGGACCTTAAGTAACCTCCCCTGGAGCAGCCAAATGAAAGACTCTTTGTCTTGATAGAACCAGACAGCTCTGCATCCTTTGGGCCTGCAGCTGACAGATAGCAACGTTATCATATGCAGAAGATTAGCTCGACCTGCGAAAGACATCTTTCTCCGCTGCACGGATTCACAGGACGTTGACGTCATGGTTGAAGGAGCTCTTTGGTGGCGAGCAAAATGTTTTTATGGGAAGGTAATTAAATTATGTAATAATTTCCACATATAAATCACACATAAATGGCAAGAGCTACTTGAAGTTTTCAATTAATTGAATGGATCCTTTCCAAATCTGAGCAGAAATGGATTCCATTCTAGGTGTGGACACAATACCGGTATATTGGGAGGGCATTTTATAATTGCTCACAGATGACTTGATTTAATGCCAAAAATGTAATGAAGACGGCCATCGTGCAACTTCTTAGGTACCTCTACCACACCTCATTACAACATTACAACTTTAGAAAGAAAAAAAACGTCTGTCCTAATCAGTTTTATTGGTTCAGGTAATTTTCTAAATTGAACCGTTTCAAACAGGCGAGTTTTTGAAGATGACACATGATCAAGCTATACTCTCCGACCCCTGACATCATCTGTGATTTCAGGCTCGGTCGACCTCCCCTCCGATCACCCTCTGCCGGTTGTTTATGGTTCGGACTGTGCTCCTTTTTCCAAAGCGGTGACTCATCATTCCTCCTCACGCTGGACGTCGCTGTCCAGAAGTCATGGAGGACTCCGGAAAAATGCCTTCCCTATTAACGGCCAGAGCATGCTCTCCGTTCAGTGCTTTCACGTTCCAGTCACGCTCATGTTCCCAGCCTCCCTGTAGACGATCTTCTGATGGCTAGTCCAGCCCACATGTTTACAGACTTGGCCTGGTCAGCTTGTGTAACTATGCTGTGTAGACCAAAACTGCCCATAGGCCATGATGCTCCTATTTGTGTTCCTGTTGTAGACCTGCGTAAATCTACACGTGACTGATGTTTTGAAGTGGTCTTCTGGGCACAGCTGACCTCACCCTGCTGCACACGTGGTATGTTACGATATTTCTGTTTAATGCACCAAAAGAAGGCGTCTTGCACAAGGGTCAGTGTTGGTGACATGATGCTGTTGTGTAGGTGATGACACAGAACGCTTGAATTATTCAGATGTCGCATGTTGTATCGAAGCATACCATCATCACCCCTGACCTTTGCTCACCTCCTAAACTCTGCCAGCACACAGGCCTCTGCTGGTGGACAGGAACCTCTGGGAGCATCTCCCTCTCTCCCATTAACTCACCGATGTATCAGCAGGATACTGGGATGGTTTATTTTCATAGACTTTCTACAATGTCCATGAAGAACGTGTTGGCACCGAGGAGGAAACTGTTTCGTGTGCTTTCTAATACAACTTGGTGAGTGTTTCACGATTATAGTTCTTATATCTGGCTTGTTTTTCTTTCTCTGTGGCCCACAGTTGGGCTTAAATGAGATGCTCTCATGGTGATTTATCAGGAGGGGGTTAGTGGTGAAGTTAAACATAAGATACATTTTGGTTTGGCTGTACTGAGAGACAGAAAACGATCATAGTAATATTACTCATAGACAGGTTTATAACTGATTTACAACAGAGTGATTATAGCGCATCGTTGAAATAATGCACTTCATACAAAATTCCTTAGAAAATAGTAATACTGCACTGATGGAAGATGGGAAGACTTTAGTGTACAGCCTAAGCTTCTCCTGAAAGGCTTTACATGAGAGAGAGAGAGAGAGAGAGAGAGAGAGCGAGAGAGAGAGAGAGAACACCCCAAGAGCAGGTGCTGAGAGACATTCCATTTTAGATACACATGATTAGATTTCCAGAAAGGGACAGTGGTCTTGGATCTGATACTAAATTTCGGATTAATTTCAGGAAGGCCTTGAGCTGCTTTCAGAGTCCTGGAGAATCTCAGTGTTTTACTCACATCTGACTGCTGGAGAAACCAGCCAAAGACGTGTCACTCAGTCTGACTCTGGCAGGCGTCTCCGGCCTGGTGCGACTCCAGTCCGTTCAGATGTGTGAGCCTGACATCCGCTGCCGATCTATGTGTGAGTGATGGCTGCAGCTTTGGACTTCCACAACAACCTTCAGTGGCGTGACTTACACCACTGTCTTTGGTTAGTTTATCAGCCTTTTGTAGATAGTGCTGGCAATTCTGCTGAGATTATAAAATGGAATATTATAAAGCCTGTATTGCATTAAAATAAACTTACAAGGCAGAAATTATTAGTAGTATTGTTTTATTTTATTGTTTACCTTTTTTTGTAGACAACAAGAGATTTACTATAGAGGAAACATATTATACTGAAGAGAGCAGCCAGCAATATATTTTACTGTGTGTAAAACCAAGAATATTTCTTGGATGCAAAAAACAGTAAATCTGTAATCCTTGTAAAATCTACTGTAAATGTTCTTTATGCCAGTCAAATGAGACAACAGAATCTCTGATGTGAAAATAAATGTGTTATGTAACCCATTGCACAGTCCCACAATTCATGAGTAATGGCAGAGTAATGGATGCTGTGGTCCTGTGAAGTTTACCCAGGAAAATCCACTCACTCACTGACCTCAGCAAAAACACATGTGTCATCAAAGTGTGAACTGCAAAAACACTGTGAAAGTAAAGGCCGTTTTGGGAAAGCTTCATTGCAGTATTGTGGTTTGGTGATGGGTGACTGGTGGAAACACTCTTATTCCTGTTTGGTTTGTCCACCAGAAAACCCTGCTTCTGGCACCAGCTCCAGAGCCCAGCTCCAGAGCCCTGCCTCAGGCCAGCGGCTGGTTCCCCTGGACAGACGGGACCGAGGCGGGTCACGTGGTGAGAGGCAGCTCCAGTCATTCTCCGGTCGTCACTGTGAGAGATGTGGAAGACTTGGAGGAGTTCTGGCTTTTGATGAAGGTTTTGCGTACACAGCCCTATAAAACTGCGTTTGGCTGGGTCAGAATGTCGTCTGGCTTCACATTATGCCTTTGTCAGGGTTAGATTCTCCACTTCAGTTAGAGGTGAACTGCACTGGTAGCCCTGCTGCGTCTAGTCAGCGCTGCTTCTGTGAGCCGTTTACCGTAAACCACTGAATATGTAATTCATTGTAGATTGTAATGCATAGTGCATGACATCTGTTCATCTCAGAAATCTGTTTATTTTTAAACATTAGCAAATGTATTTTCATACACAAGAACGTATGTCTTTATCGTGGCATGTCTAGATGTACGATGAGTTTTTTTTTATTCTGTACATTCTATATATTTATATCTTATATTTGGTCTAAGTATATTCGATAGCATTCGATAGCTAATGCACACGTGCATGTATGTGGTCCTGAGGATCTAGCCAGATGACTTTAGCCTTTTTCCTCTGTTTGGATTTTAGGGGCCACAAACCAAAGCCACATAAGCCTATATCCTCACACTCAGAGTGGAGTCAGTCTGTAGGACTCAGCACATGTCGTGTGTCATACTGAAACACCTCCAGTCATACTCCTCTCCTGCCTTTCTTCCTGGAAGAACGAATGATCTGCCCTTCCCCCACAGACAAATCCCGTCAAGGTTGTCACCCCCGCAGTTTATGGTTTGTTAGGAGTTCAGTGATGGCTTGCTTCGCGGGGGTTGGCCAACTCTTTATGTCTCATTTATGTATCATTTATGTCTCGTTTCAAAGAGCAGACTGTGATGTTTGTGCAAGGATGTGGCTAGGATGAAAGGAACGGGGTCACACGTGTGGATGCTCGATCATTACTCAATCAATTCACACTGAACATCTAAACATCAAAGTCTGCTTTACTATGTATGAATGATCAGTCTGTATTTGAGTAACAGGATGGCCGTCAGCAGTCATCTGCACTGTAGAGAAACACAGATTAATTCATTTATTAGCTGCACAAAGAGGCCTCTGTAGTATAGAGACTAACGTCTCATGCGTTGATATTCTTGTTATGTAAATGTGTGCAGATGAGCGAGACCATGCAGGTCAGTGTGTTCAAAGCCACGCCGTTGGCAACGTCGGTCACACAAATGTGCCGACCATGATGTGGTCATGCACCCAAGATTGGTCATCAAAACAAACCTGTCATTCAGACGGAGATGTCAGAGCCTGGCTGGTCCAATGGCATCGTTCTGTGAAGCCATGGCAACATGCACCCCACCCCCCAAGGCAGAAATCAACCCCCTCCCAGTAGAAATCACTTGCATCCTCACCTCGAACATGAAACGTGAATCTGGATTGGCATGAAGTTTCTTCGTTCTTGAGCACAGGCATATGGCCTCCATTTTGGTTGATCCAGACAGATATTTACTTCTGTGACTCTGCCCGTTGTTTACGGAAGAACCAAGCCTTTCTTGTGGTGACCTAATAGCCTAAAGTTGTCTGTGTATGTAATTCCTCAACCTCCTAATCCACTTCTTCTTCAGCTATTAAGCAATTACTGTCTACCACTTTATCACGATGGTGGTACTTGTGATCTAGAACAAAGTGAGATCTTAATATATACTTCACACTTTTTGATTTGCTTAAAAGAACACTTCTCCCAACGCCAGTAACACAATTAATAATGCCTAAAAGATGGAATATTTTATTCAGAGGAGGCCATATGCTAACCATTTCATACTGTCCTCCATCTGTTATTAACCACACTAGCATGTATGAATGAAGCCCCCTTTCAACACAAGGTTTTTCTGTCTTTGATATGTTACAGAAAGAATACTGTTCTTATCAGAATTGTTATTTACTTATTTGTATTTATTTATTTATTTATTTATTGTGATTATGTAGAGTTTGTTTGTGACTATGCAGTGTTTATTTATTTATTTGTTTGTTTATTTGTGATTAGGCAGTGTTATTTATTCATTTATTTATTTGAAATTAGGCAGTGTTTGTTTGTTTGTGATTAGGCAGTGTTTATTTATTTGAGATTAGACAGTGTTTGTTTGTGATTAGGCAGTGCTTATTTATTTATGTATTTATTTATTTATTTGTGATTAGGCAGTGTTTATTTATTTATTTATTTGTTTGTTTGTGATTAGGCAGTGTTTATTTATTTATTTGTGATTAGGCGGTGTTTATTTATTTGTGATTGGGCAGTGTTTATTTATTTATTTATTTATTTATTTGTGATTAGGCTGTTTATTTATTTATTTATTTGTGATTAGGCAGTGTTCGCGTTCATTCCCATTGGCTGCACTTCTGAGCTGCACTTCTGAGCTCTTGGTCGTTGTTTGCAGGTCTGAGTTCTTCCACATCCAGAGGGCCTCGGCGTTGCCTCAGTGTTCGGAGGTACCACATATTCCACTTGTGTGGCCTGGATTGAGATTCCAGAAGACAATACCTGGATGGATGCAGTTTATCTGGTGTCTCAAAGAGGAAGAGCTCAATCAAAGTCCTTTACTACATGCTCTCTCATTCCGGAATGTGGGTGCCTGTCGCCATGCCAACTCCATACTCCCTTTAGACACAAACATAGTGGATTTTTTTTCTTTAAAGGATTATCTCTTGTCTACATACTTAACAGTGCAAAATTATCAGGTTACATGCAAAGGGAATGTTCTCTCTATATAACATGGTAGATGTATCCTTATTTGGCCTCAAAAATCTATGTTTGGTGTGTGAACTTTTATTTTACTTTTAATTCTTTTTTGTTGAAGTTTCCTTCATATGTGGCATCTATCTCATTAAAGTGCAGTATTAAAACTGTGTGATGATTTCACCTTCTTTTTGTCAGTGAGGTTGTCATTTTCCTGTGTGGTCTGGAAAGTGTTGCCTTGAGTTGGTCTAAATCCCAGAGAGGATCATTCACCCGAGAGTTAATCTTCTGAGAATTACGAGAGCTGATCTCAGGACAATTCAGATGCTTCTGTCTCACTCCCTTTTGTTCGTTCTACATAGCACAAATATTTTCCTACACACATGAATTGTTCTTCTGTGGTTCTATTGACACTTAACACTTAAGGGGGGCATTCCTGACTCATCAAAACGATTTTCAAGCATTCCCAGAGTGGGATGTATTTAACCACTTTAGACTCCCCAGTATTGTTTAATGCTTATCTTGCATGGCTTAAGAATTCCTTTGTTTTTCTTCTCAGTGCTTCTGCCGAGTGCCTGGCCTGCTCGACTGAAAGATGACACCACGAGTGGAAATGCCTCTGTCGACCAGACCGTCGTTTCACCGAGGGCTTGGCTTCAATCCTCCAAACGACCAAGTTAATAGCCAGCGAACAGCCGAATGAAGAAATGGAGCATCCCAGTCCGGGGGTGATTCAGGGCCCTGAGCTGTTCCTCAGCGTGGCCTGATCCATCTGTGCTTTGTTTACTACTCTCCACAGTTCCACAGATGTACAGGCACCTCTAAACAGGAATGGACCACCCCAAGCTTGAAGAAATGACCCAATCAGTCCACTTATGTGCCATTTTGGGTGGCCTGTGGTAGCAGCAGCACTCCACTGTACCCAGGGGCAAACAGGGCAGTTCTTTTGTTTACCACAGTCAGCTTTGGGGGTGAGAACATCCTAACAGGACGGGCTCTTTGTTTTGGCAGTGACGGAAATCTTACACCACTGTTTTATTTAAAAGCACGAACTATTAAACAAAAGATTTGATGTGGCGGTGATGTCAACAAAATAACAACAGCAACAACAACAAAAACACTTTATGATGTGGTTTTTGCACGTTGAGTCTTTTATTGTGTATATTTGCATGCTGAATTTCTCTATCACTCATAAGATTTTTATTCCAGTATACTCACTTCATTATGTATAGTACAGAAAAGCATTACAAGGGAAAATGGATCCATTTTTTTAAGTGTAATATCATAATAATTTATGAATATGCATTAAAATCAGCTTTGTATTTATGAATAAGTAATATATACTCAATGTACAATTTAAAACTTGCTCTCACTTATAACCCATACATGACAGAAATATTGTAAAACCATTTGATTGCAGAATAAAATACTATTAAGTCTAATTCAGTCTGAAACAAAAGAAATGTGTTGCTCAGTGCATCTGAGTAATCATGTGCTATAGTTAACCTGTGGTACTCTAATAATAGCACTGCTAGTAATAATAACCTACATTATAGTTAACAGGTTTTAAAAAGCAAGTTAAATTGTTTTAAATCCATGCAGTACATGGCTAGACTGAACCTTTAAGAAAAAGAGACTTGAACGAAAGTATGTTTATAATATGCAGAGAACAGACTGTGAAGAATCGAAAGCCGACAAAGAGTTTGCTTACATGTTTCGTATCTGCCTATCTTGTAAAAACACAGAAGGACTGATGTGATGCAAACACTTGATAAGCCACACGCCCTTTGAAGTGTCGGAAGGCCACGGCTGGTTTGTGAAATGGAGATCTCTGTTCAAATGTAACCCAACCCCTTCTCTGGCTTTTGCCGAGGAAACAATAACTTTCCCGTCTTTCAACGTGGCGAGATAAAATAAACCCCAAATAAAGTTGAGTGCACTCACCTCCCCGATGTTGAGATGCAGTGTGGTACTGAGGCAAAGGAACTGCCACTGCACGTCTACAGACGTATGTAACACCAGCAGACCTCCTTATATGACAGTAGGTTCATTTGATGTACCTCTGAAATTTGGCAGGTCCAATGAAAAGAACCTCCTGATGTTCCAGGAGAAGAACCTGCATGTTATGTCCACAGGTGTAACAATGCAGTTCACCTCTAACTGAAGTGGAGAATCGAACCCTGCATGTTATGTCCACAGGTCTAACGATGCAGTTCACCTCTAACTGAAGTGGAGAATCGAACCCTGCTCTATTGTGTGCTGTCAAGTTTCTTGATAATCAGTGCAAGCAACATAGTCTATAATAACGTGTTCTCATTTAAATACTGTCTATCACACAATCTGGGTTTATGTTAATTTGGTTATAATTATTCTTAAAATAAGCATCTATGCTGTAACCACAGAGTTATTTCAGATACAAAGTGCTGTGATGCAGAGCCAAGACAACAACATACATGTGCGCCAAGGTCTTTTAACCTATAGACTGTACTTACACTGTTTGTATCAGTTCAGCTTTTTCAAGCCATAGATGTACTGGGTGTCTTTAATCTTGTGCTTTGGGCTCTGCATGACCAGTATACTTTGCTTTAAAGCATTCTTTGCACTGGTTAGTCTCTGGTCATACAACAGGTAATTCGTCTGTAATTTCTTCTCTGCTTTGGTGAAGATTTAGTGGCTCAATTTTAGACCTTCAATTTCTGGAGGCAGTGTGTAGCAACACTAAACAGTGTGCCTATGAAAATGGGCTGTGAGAAGATGACAAGAAGGTCAGAAATTGCTCCACTAATTTGAAACATCTGTGAACCAACTGGAGTTACTATGCCTTCGAAGGTTATCCCTTCTTGAAAGCCCTTTCAGCATGCACACACACACACACACACAACACACACACACACACACACACACACACACATTCTCTCCCCACCCCCTCACTATTTGGTAATCTGGTATCAGGCAGGACATATACATTGGCATTGCTGTGTTTATGTGTAAAGTGAGTACCTATCATTTGTGTTTATTCAGAAAAGAGCAGTAGTATATGGTGTTTATATCCCCTTTAAGCCAAACATAATGATAGAAGGACTGGTTTTGGCTATATTTGTCCATCCAGGCTACCATATCAATGTTTAAATGTTTGCTCATTGGATTTTATTTGTAATAATACCAGTCTGCTCATATCTGCCTGCCATACTGTAGAACAGTCACAATGCCCCTGTCATCTGGGCTGTGTCAGTTTGGTGCTTTGTTCTAAAATTATATGAGATGTTTAAAGACCTTTCCCATGTACCCATGTGCTACTGGCTACAGCAGCTGACGTATATTCTGAGATGCTTGATAAAGCCTAGCACTGCAAAGTCACCAATCCATGTTTGGAAGTGTGATATTAACTACGGCCCTTTGCTGCCAACATCAGTACGCTAAAAGGAAGAATTGCAAAAGGTGGCATCCCTGAATCTGTTCTTTCTGTGGTGCAGATTTTGAGCTGAACAGCTGTAAAGTCTGAGTTAACTGCTGGATTATCAGACCAGCAACCCAGAAATTAGTCACTCTGTGGAAAAATACCCAGAGGTCAGGGAAGCCTGTTTCAGAGCTTCTCTCTGCCGAGAGCCACGAAATAACCACTGTAAAAGAATCACAAATAGCACCTGTGTGCACTGAATGACAGTCCAACCTCAAAGTAATATAGAGTTTCCAGACAGCACACAAACCAAAGTCTCAATTAAGGTTGTTTCTAATCTAGAATGAAGCAAGACTTCACTACCAACCTCTATGGGCAAAGAGATCTTGTTATTTGGGACATGGAAGGCCCAGATGGAAACATATTTTTTATAGAAAGTAAGAACTGTCTGACCTGTCCGCCCGAGATTTTGTGAATGGTGATGAAATGCTGCAGATTCTTTGGGCTAGACTTAACAAGACAGGCGTAGAGTTGCGTGTGGGAATAGTCGCGCTCTGCTTCCGCTGGAGCTGCGTACTGCTGTGTGTTTGACTGTGAATCTAGATTAGCAGGAAGCGGGGTCAGAGCAAGGCCGCCACTGCGTCTGTTTTCACGTTCAGGCAAAACATCCTTTTGGAGCCTTGTGGAAGCACTGTAGAAGTGTCCCTGCTTATCTAAAAGCACGTCACACTGTAGCACAGAACACCGCAACACAGCTAGAAGCTACAGCTCTGGAGGTTAAGGAGAGAATGTGGTCTGCACCCATGTCTGGCAGCTTTCAGCCATATTGGTCACATATGGTCCCCTGATAGATCTCTCTAATCAGCGTTACCATCGTGCTAATAGTAAACACTCCTGATATGACATTTATCTTTGTGTGTGTTTGGTATCCTGGACTAGTTTAGCTGGCAGCAGCTCCCCAGGAATGAACCAGATCTGAACCTTTCTGCTGTTTCAGGTTATATACAGATAATGTTACTGCAGCAGCCTTGGAGATACTGGTGGTGGTAGAGAAATTCTTTTCTATTTTCTACTGAGAATGTTATGTTGTTCACTATAAATAAAACAGCACATCTCAGAACACACTGCTTTTGTAGATGTACTAAGATTGAAAACAAAGGGAAACAAAGGAAAAGTGAAGCTTCTGAGTATCCAGGACTTCTGAGTATACAGGACTTCTGAGTATACAGTACTGAGTCAAGCTTTGGGTTAAATATCTCTGTTTGTAACATGAACAAATGGAGCTAATGGATATTGCCGAATCTCACAGGAAATGACTGTGGTTGTTGGAATCATTAATGTTAAAAATGATGATGTCATGAACTTCTTTCATCATCCCACCCAAATTTGAATGATCTCATTTTACTGTTTACTCTTGTGCTGTTAGATATAGGGACTAAATAATTGCTCTTTTCATTCAAGTTTTTTAATAATAATTGGTTAACTTATTTTATTCGCATATATTATCCTGTTAAAAATAAAAAGCAATACATATTAATTGCCTTGTTTTTGCACTTGTAACTGAATGCCTGCAGGTGCATTGTGATGAGATGTGTGACTGAATGACTGCAGGTACATTGTGATGTAATGTGTGACTGAATGACTGCAGGTGCTTTGTGATGAGATTTGGGACTGAATGACTGCAGGTGGACTGTGATGAGGATGTGTGATTGAATGACTACAAGCGCATTGTGATGAGATGTGTGTCGGAATGACTGCAAGCGCATTGTGATGAGATGTGTGACTGAATGACTGCAGGTGCTTTGTGATGAGATGTGTGACTGAATGACTGCAGGTGCTTTGTGATGAGATGTGTGACTGAATGACTGCAGATGCTTTGTGATGAGATGTGTGACTGAGTGACTGCAGATGCTTTGTGATGAGACGTGTGATCCACAATTAAACAAACTGACATTGCACTGTGAATGACTTTCCATTTTTGCTTTCTACAACCTCACTTCCTGTCCCAGGAGAGTGAGATCTGTAAGGACGTTCTCTTACTGTAGGAGGAAAACCCGAAGCCAATCTAGATTTTCTTTCATATCCATTATGCGTGAGAAGGAGCAGGCATTTGTCCTTCAGGGTGAATGAATCTGTTTTCTTTTCATTTCTTACCATGACTGTATGGCAGTTCCCTCTCCTTTCTCCAAATCACCACATATTCAAACAAACTCTGGATCTCTCATGAAAGCTGCATCTTCCGTCCCAAATTCATGTCCTCTTTGTCCGTACGACTTTATAAACATTGGTTACCGCACATTTGCGCAAATTTCAGTTCAAGTATAAAATGTTTTTTAATATATTTTCTTTTTCTCTTTCTATTTCTCTTTTAATATAGTAGAAGTGCAAATAAAATAATCACCATATCAGGTTGTTTTGTACTCTACAGGAGAGATGTAAAAGTTCAGATTCTAAAATTAAAAGTCCTGCCGTGATTTTGCTTCACCCAGTTACATTCCTTTATTATTTCTGTCTACTGTTATGAGCCCATTAGCAAAGCTGGGCACTTGCAGGAGGACTTTTACTAATCTTTACATCATTTAAATACCGGATGTAAATTTGGTTAAGAAAGTTTACGTCCCAACTAAAGTGAGGCGAGACAATCAGGGAAGAAAGGAAGATAATTATTATTGTTTCTGTCAAGCATGAAGTTATGGTCCAGGAGGAGGTACTGGACATGCATAGACCACTCCAGATGTGCTGGTCCTGTTCAGCACGTCTGCAACTGGTTGTACTGATGAATGGCGTGATGCATTAAGTATTTGTGCTGACACTAAACTGTACAGCACCGTGTCTTTCAAAGAGTTGATATGAGTAAGACTAGACTAACTTAGTCTTCCAAGACTACATTAGCTAAGTGAGTTTTATGTCACGATAGATGTTAACCATTAGCGGTAATTAAACATCTCTGCAACAACATTGCGGAACTGTTCGTTGAGGCCTGCTTCCATGCAAGTACCTCGGCAGAACTGTCCCCGAGGACAGGATTTATCCGTGTCCGGAAGGAGATTTTGACTCGCGTTGTCTCTCAGGATCTATGGGGCGAGCAGGCGATCTGAGGTCATGGCTTTAGCCCAGCTCCAGATGATACGTCCGTGTGCTGGTTTCCCTCATCTCCAGATGGGAGCGAACGTGTTGTTATGAGCCTCCCTCGCTCAAACTGCTCATGGCCCTTGCTCATGCGCTCCCAGCCAAGCCAGGTCTCTCAGCTATGTGGAGGTGACAAGGCCGTTTGAAGAAGGTCTTTTCCTCAGCTCATGATGTGTTTATACATATAGTATTTTTTTTAATTCCCTCATATCCACAATAGAGAAGACCTTGCAGATCAGTTCAAAGTGCTCAGTAAAAGCAATTAATCTTAATTTAATATTACGTCATCTCAACCCTGTTTGTTACAGATGTTTGATGCATTATAAAAGCTATATTTCAAGAAGTGAGAGATATTACTCATTTCAGAGTAAAGTATGGTAGGAATGCATCTGTCTGCATCTGTCTCGACCTGCCTGACTTGCAATCTGTTAGTCATTTGAGCACATAGCCCGTCTCTTTTAGTTGTGTAGTCTTTGGATACAGAAATGTTGATACGTACACAGAATTTGTAGCACATGACATTAAAACTGTTTACTAGCGCTCTACTACAAAATAAATCACTTCCCTCCTAGACAGATTGGTGGCACCAAAGTCTGACCAATATTAATCTGCTTCCCCTCCACGCACTCTGTCGCCCCCTCATGTAGCTACAGCGAGAGAGATTATGTCGAGCCTGCACGTGGTGAATAAATTATTCAAATAGCAGTGGGCGGGCCGTCTGCCGAAGTGTTGGATTTCACTCAAGGAGGTTTAGAGCGCGTGCTAGAAGTCTGGACTTCGGAGTTAGATGCTCTAGCTGTTTCTAACCGATTTGGGTTCGTGTTGCTTGCCGCATATACTTTTGCTGCGAGAACCGATTGGAACCGGCGCAGCGTTTACGTTCACACTGACAACTGGAGAAGCACAAAGATTACACTGACAAACACCTGGAGTCTTTCCACACCATACACGGACCGTATCGCAAGGAGATGGATATAATTTAACTGGATATCGATACAATATCGGTTTCTTTTTGTGTCGTTTTCTCCATGACAAGACTTTCGTTGTTTGAACACTATCTGGAAAAGAAGTCTGTAAGCGGAGGCAAGCCTCACTGAAATCAGAGAACAGATGAATGTAAGTTGAATTGCGCGGTTGTTTATAAATTATTTGATGTCCCTGAATACGCTTTGTCTTCATGTCGTTTTAAAACGGAAAGTGTCGGTAAGTTATGTTACTTAAGTTCTCACTGTTCCTGGCCACTGAAATCACGGCACCTTCCGAGCATCAGTCTACATGATCGGCGCCGGAGGAAAACGGACAGCGCGTGGCCAGGAGGAGGTCACGAGAATGGAGTCGTTTAGTATTTTCTTATTCCTTTTTTTTAAATCCCGGGTCAGTTTGTCATTAATTTTAATCTGTACTTATTAACAGCATAAGAAACTTCCCTGACTCGCAAAAGTAAGATGTTGGACGTCTTCATCGCTTTCGTGTTCATTATTTTGGTTTCAGTGAGCCTGGAATGTTTAGCAGTAGGTTTGAACAGCGAATTCCTGTTTGAAGCATAAAGTTATTAACAAAACTTAAGTCATTCAGTTTTGGATTGCGTGCATGTCACAGGGAAAAGTCTGAAATTTGAGTTTGTTTTTTTAAGTAGGAGAAACAGGTACAGCGTGGTGAGTTAGAACCAGGCTGGTATTTGGGCACCATCTCAAGTTATACTCTTGATAATAAATTAGTTAGCTGTGACTATTGTGTTTACTAGTGAACACTGAAGATAGCTGACGAGATCGTGTCACTATATGACACACTTTATGTATATGATACATTTTATTTATATATTGTGAGTGACGGATGTTTGCGTGTAGTAACTCTATTTTCTGGCCGTGCCTGTAGTGTGCAAGTTTCTTGCTTTCTGTATCGCATTTTAGAAAAAAAGTTAAATAAATAATTGAAATGAAATAAAAGATTCTGCACTACTTATGAACTAGGTTTGTGTGTTAAATATCAAACTGTAATGAGCTTTTCTAACATTAAGTAAAATTAAAATGGGCCAACCAAAGACTAAATGATAAAACGACAAATGTCCCGCTAATTAAAGTCAATGATTTTTTTTTAAATGAAGTATTTTAGAGTGACATCTCTACTTAATAACAACTGAATGTGCATCTGAATTTGAGCTCCCTTCTCCTTATTTAACTTCAGTGATAATCCCTGCACATATAGATTTGTTATGTTGTCCTGCAGGACGATTCCCCTGAAACTGTTCATCAGTGGAATTCTTTTGTTTGCTGAGAGACTGTTGCCTTGTTGGGTCTCATTCAAATTACTGCTCTAATCACCCTGTGGACAATATCATAATTAATATACCATAATTAACATTCATCTTGATATCAGCACTGTGCTCAGCAACCAAGAAGGTGTTTCTTCCACTAACGAATTAATCACAGCACAATTGGTTACCATTTCTCCAGTACCTCGTTAAGTGATGGTTGCTATGATACAGTACGATTAATAACTGGGTTACTGTTTCCTCTGAGCTTTTTAGGCTTGGGAAATACTAGAAAAGGCAGTACAAACTCCACCCAGTCACACCACACCCCATCCCACCCGACATCACACCACCCCACACCACCCCAGCTCATTTGTCAAATGCCAACCATTTTCTCTCTTGAGTTTAACATTTGTGATTCACCAAGGTTGTGTACCATTTTTTGTCTGATTGCTGCTAATGCTCCAAGACCTTAAATATCAACCAAGTACAAACAAATGAGTCATTTGCATGATGACTTTTTAGGGAGAGCAGTGTGTTTGATTTCAAAGAGCAACAAGTAGACTGCCATAAAAATCAAAGCTAAACCTATGAGGAGTGTAGTTGGATCTAGATAGAGCCAAGTCGTAGAAAGGAGTTTAATGCTTGAGCCATTCTTTATTAGTCGTCAGATTGAGCAAAAAAATGTATAATGTTTACAGAGAAAACAGGCAAAGAATTGATGTTTGGGTCTCAGACGAGATGGATGAATTTGAACGCCGAAGTCCTTTCAAGGCGTTCCAGGAATTATGTCATCAAACATTCTTTCCTAGAAAACCCCAATGAATTTCTCTTCACTTGCCTCACCCTTTGCGTCGGATGGACCGTTTCTATTTTGACGGAATGACAGAATTTAAGGTCATTGCAGACATGTCCGCGTTCATAACACTATATCCCTCGTCATCTCGTTCGCTTTGCCAAGCGTGTCCAAGTCTGGTTCCGCTCGCCGTGCGGGCCACTCATCCGTGTGTGCAGGTACCAGCTGAACCATCCTCCACGATCAGGCCTTTGCAGAGGCTGATCGGCAGAGTGTCGGTGTGACGGCAGGATTTCGCGTCCAACCCCTGGACCGAAAACCTGCACCACCGCCGGCCCTGTAGGGACTGCCTACCACGGCTTTAGGGCTTCAGCCTTTCAGGATAGTCAGCATTGTGAGAGAAGCAGACACTAGGGAGGCTGGGCTTTCGTAGCTGGGGCTGGATTTCTCATTAGACGCTGCTTGCACATGTTTTATACTACCATGCTGAGCATTGGACAATAACTTGGGAACTGTGCCTCTGCCCAGCCATCGGTATTTATTGCCCAAGTGTCATTTGACCTAGAGCCCTTAATCTGGTTTACTCTACTAGTTTGAAGCTCTACAATAAATTAAGATAAATTATAGAGCAAAGGGCATTTTTAGAGATGATGAAGTGCAACAAAGATCTTGTCCTAGGCAGTAAAGAATATTAAATATGACAGTTTAGTAATTGTTTTGCTAATTACCTCTATTTTGTCACAAGGGCATAGGAAACCAAATGTTTCCTACAGGCATAAATAACACGCATGTTTTGACACATGCAAAGCTTTGATTTATATGCAGTAGGTGCAGCTGTTGGAAAATCCTGTGCTCCATATGGGGAGTGAAGATATTGGATGTGATGCATCTCCTAGATGTGTTAGAGCACCACACGGTGAACTCCGTGTCGAAGTTCTCTGTTCTCGGTTCCACCAGACTTTTATAATCAGCGCACCCTAGCTGGAACTGTCAGCATCATGTTTAGGTCCCAGCAGCACGGTCACTAACCACCACTCGGGGGGGGGGGGGGGGGGGGGGGGGGGGGGGGGGGGGGGGGGGGGGGGGGGGGGGGGGGGGGGGG
>JAOYMR010000012.1:1164995-1180957 GCA_025802075.1 Tenebrosternarchus preto | reverse complement strand
CGTGCACAGATACAGACAGGAGGGACGGTGTTCAGTCTGCTCCGTACGTACACGTGCACAGATACAGACAGGAGGGACGGTGTTCAGTCTGCTCCGTACGTACACGTGCACAGATACAGACAGGAGGGATGGTGTTCAGTCTGCACTGCTGTTTCCTGCATGCATTTTACCGTTATGGATGAAAACGATCCCCTCACCGATTTAATCCTGCATTTATAATTTATCTTCTCCATAAGAACCAATAAATCTTTTGCACCTATGCATATGCAAAATGCAAATGAGTTTAGAAGGACTAGCAGAGTCCAGGTTTGCCGTAGGCTGTTCTCTGCATGCACACTCGTTGCTGCTCTGCTGTCAGTGCAGAGCTCGAGTTACTTAACCGTAAGGATTTTTGTCAGATTACAGCATTGTTTGCCAAACTTCTGCAATGTCTGTATTTAGGTGCAAAATAAAGTCAACCAAAAGCCTAAACATGATCTGGTCATGTCTATAACATTTAAATATTCAAATTAATTTACACAAAATTGAATAATCATATTTTAAGACTAAATCATAGAAGACATTTTAGTTGAAATCAGACAAACGCACCATAAATATATTGTACGCTTTGTTCCCTAATGAAATGAAAAACTTTTTCATAATAACCCTCATCTTCTTCCATGTATTTTGGCCTAAGTGAGTGGTTTCGTCGTCCAGACCTCTTTAAGGAATGTGTCTTTTGCATGTGCCAACACTCGAGCCCCCGATTAAGTCCTGCCAGACACAATAACGGGAGAGCAGGACGGCTAGGCAGTGCAGACAACAGAAGCAAGGCCTTCAGCCAGGGTTTGTGGTCAGCCTAGTCTCCTGTTCGTGTCCAGAATTAGTTTGCTTCGTGTTTAGCCTGATGGCCACTTAAGGTGGCTGAGTGTAACTGGACTTGACTGGGTTTTTTTAACGGGCGCATTGTGTCCCAAGTTAAATGTTCTTTTGGTCAAAATGAACAATTACAATTGAGCAGATGTGAATACAGCAGAACATGTAGGAGGATCTGGAAGGAAGAAATGCGCCTACAACTCAAGAGTTTTCAGAAGGAAACCTTCTGTTTCAGGGTAAGGCTGCTCTTCCTATGCCCTCTCTCTCTCTCTCTCTCTCTCTCTCTCTCTCTCTCTCTCTCTCTGTTTTTTTGATAGACTCCTACCCCTCAGTATTTCCATTAGGCCATAAGCAACCACTATTTTTGGCATATTAACAGTTTTCTGATGTCTGTTGGAACCTGGACCAATAGCACTAGAGTTTCTGACGGTCTTGGGTGCATTTTGAGGAAAATGTGTTCATCCATGAAAAATACATGTACACTTGTATTATAAATTATGGCAAACATTCCTCTTGTGGGGCTCTTCATTAGAACATCATAAATATGTTATGTGCAACAGCGAGAAGATGGGCCGACCTGGAATCAGCTCCAGGCCCGCTCAAATACACCTGTGGGACTCGAATCATCACCTTCAGGAATGCAGCAACGGGTCGGATTTATTACGGGTCGGAACCTCCCCGCATGGCTCGTGTGTGATTCGGATCGGGGCGGGAAGTTGCCTAGCATTTGTCCAGACTCCTCCTAAAGCAGTGATCTATCTTGCCTTCCTCCTAGCCCATAAATACCAAGGACATCAAGTTGTCCACCTCGCAGGAGGAGGAACGACCTTTTAGATCTTCTTGCCAAACAAGGCTAGAAACCCTGTGACCTTCTGCATATCCGGTTTTATTAGTTGTTTGCCGAGCCGCAACCTTCATTTTCTTTTTAGCATAGCAATGCTAATCCTCACAGGATGCATCAGGGACAGTTTGAAGTTGGATTGTATGGGAAATCCACTCTGTGATGATGACTTCAGGGTCTTTAATGACATTTCAGATCTGTTCTAGGGGAGCTTGAGGCAGTAGCGAAGGACGATGGTGAAAACAAGGGCATAGGAAGATGATTCGTATGATTGAGCGTCACTAGTGAGAAATGAGGTTCAGACATCTGTTTCCATTTCTGACCCTATTCAGGATTGGTTTTGTGATAGAATGTTACGGAGGGTGGATGAGGAGTTGTCTCCTGCGTTCCCTGCGATACGAGGCTAGGATCGCTGCTACAGGCCCATCATCCACCTTCTACACCGTGAACCGGATCTCTCCGCCATCTGCCAGTGCTGCTCCAGCTTCAGCGTTGCTTCCTGCGTTCAGCTGTCTGATTTTCCCCAGCTTCCTTCCTGAGCCCGACCGACTCCTCCTCACAGGTGTCAGGCAGCGGAGTGTTGCGGCAGTGCAGAGACTTGCAGACATCCTGCTCTCGAACCTCCCTGTATATCAGTGCCGTTTGAAGAGTGATTGTGGGTGGAATCCTAGGAAAACTCCATGAGATTAGACACTGCTTTTCAGACCTATATCTGTACTCTGCTGTAGTGGGAGGTCCAGTTCTGAATTCTGACTTCAGCTCACGCACTGACTGACAGGGAAGCAGATGCAGTGACTCCTGTGTTGAGCTCTGTGTGAAGTCTGACTCCAGCGATGATGTACTTACTTTATCAAAGTCAAACGCTCCTCATCCAGAAGTGCTGCTGGCCGTTTGCCGTGTTCTTCGGCGGGGATGACAGAGCCTGGGCTCCAATTCACCTCACGTCACACGACTTTGACTCTGATCAGACTCTTGAGCTGAAGGCAACACTCCTGTTAGGAAAAAATGTCAGGAGCAGGGGCGATCAACATTCACTGTCAACACTCGGAAATAAATCGGAGCGAATGTTGACTGTTGACTTCTGTAAATGTCTCCCTGAAATATTATACATTATACATGAAATAATGTCAGTAATTCTGGGTATTTCAGTACATAATATATTGCCCAAATTACTTTGCCTGTATGTTTGTTCTTGGCCCTTGGAGTCATTTATAAACTTAAATATCTAAAGCCTAAGATTAGTTGGTGAGTGCATAAAATTTCAAAAAGATCTTGCAAATAAGTGTGCATCCATATACAGTGTTGGCAGATTTACTGCATGCTGTTATGCTCAAGAGTTCTCACACAGTCTCTTTGGCCCAGCGTGATGAATGTTGTTGTGATCGAAGTCTTATGAAGACAGCACTGGCTCCTCAAACTCCTGTGCTAATGCATCTCAGACTCTTGGTTAATCCGACGGGTGCCACATTTTGAAAACCCAGAAAAATGAGCCGTCTCCACCCTTACGTTACCCGACCACAGAGTCTCCACCCTTACGTTACCCGACCACAGAGTCTCCACCCTTACGTTACCCGACAGCAGCAGAGAACGATTTAGAGCCTTTATCGCAGGTAAGGTTGTTGGGCGTTTTTCTCAGAGTCTGTGTGCCATAAATCAAACGTGACGTCGGAATGGTCCTCCACCCACCACCGCCGCATCTTTCAGCACCGCTTAGGAGCACCTCGTTATTTACGATCCTCTCTTCTGAGCCGTTGTTTCCACAGTGCGCCAGGTTCAGACGGATCTGGGCCAAGGCGATCAGCTGCCATGTTGGTCCAAGTACTCCTGCACCTCCCTGCTGGAGATCCTTGCATGATCAACAGATCGTTGAGTTTTGATGATGCATCATCTCTTTGCCACTTTTTTTTTGCCTATTCCACAGAAACTGGGGAGCATTTTTTTTTTACTCGGTATAAGATGTTGTTGTGACTCTGTTTGAAACTGGGTCTTAATGAGTCAAGGAGACAACGCTAATTTTTCTAATGGAAGCTGCTGGATTTTGAGATGGTTGAGAGGTCAATATCACAAATAAGTGATATACTGATACACACACATGCGCACGTGTGCACACACACAGAGTTGGACATTCACACACTTTCTTGGCACCATTAGTTCTTGGAGTGGCCACTCCAGTATGAGGGAACAAAAAGAAAAAAAAAATGGATTGCAAATAGTCCGGAAGGAAGGCATGAGAGGGCCAGGAGGGAACTGTGGGTGGGTCACTGGGGAGAGGGGCCCGCACAGGCTAGAGGCCCCTGATGCATGAATGCCACACTCACAGAGGGGTTGGGAGTGGGGGGGGGTGTGGGGCAGGAACAAATGCTGAAAGGTTCCCCGCTGCTGAGACGACACTGTTGGTGCTGGAAGTGGGTGCTGGTGTGTGTGTGTGTGTGTGTGTGTGTGTGTGTGTGTGATACAGATAAAGTGTGTTTGTGTTTCGGACCTTCTCTTCCTGTTGTTCTGCAGTTATCGGACCTCTTCATGTCCGATAGAACATCCCCTAGTTTGGAGTTTCTCATTGACCAAGCAGCACATTCTCTTTTAGAACAGATCCTGAGTGAGGTGTCCACAGCAACGTTTCAGTGTAACAAATATGAAAGAGCTACATATCATGTGTATGTGACGTCCTCGGCGGAGACCCTGCTGCCCGGAGGGTCCAGTGTGTTTATCTAGTGGCTGTGATGTATGCAGAGCTGACAGTGGCGACCGGTGTCCTGGGCCACCGGGAAGCACCCTCACAGAGAGCCGCTCTGAAGCACTCGTCCTCCCCCATTACTCCCTCTCTCAACTCTTTCACTGCTTCCTTTGTTTCTGGTTTGTGTCTGGCTGCGAAGACTTCCTCCGACTGGCGGGTCTGTCTCCCCATGGCCCTGATAAGCGATCCGCGCGGCCTAATGAATTGCCAGCATGACTCTATTGAATTTGCTATCCATTTTCTGCCAGACGGATGAGGCGAGAGGGGCTATCGAGGCAGAAAGCGCCCGGCAACGGTATCCCACACCTACATAATTCACCCTGTTATCCCCACCGGCAGCTGAGAGCAGTTCGGTGGCACTAACCAGCTGAACCAGCACAAACCAGCTGAACCAGTACAAGCCAGCGGTGGATGGCATCATCGTTGATATGCGGTACAGAACCAGAAGGGGAGTCAGGACGGACCCTCAACCCAATAACGCACAGAGGCTGTTTGACTTTGCGTTATGAATTCAGTCTCTCCAGAGTGGTTTCGGTGTACCAGCAGCCGCTTTTACAGATGGAACGGGTACTGCCGTTCGGAAATTGGCCAGGGCCCCACGTACACGGAGGAGTTTTGGCACGGAACAGGCCGCGGTTCGGAGGCGGCCAAGGGTGGAGCCAGAAACCAGCAGCCGCTGGGATCCGCTTGCAGTCGACTCCTTAATTAACGTTGTAGATCGACTCCTCTGAAATGAATAGGACAAGCCTGGGCGATTGGCTCGTACCTTTGCTGCTTGTCAGGGTCTTGAATTTGTGCCTAAGGACCTGATGATCCATCGCCAACTTTAGCCATAGAAGGTCTCCAGTAAAAACCCGTCCGACCCCCAGCTTGTGGATCAGCATCACGGTGATCATTTCCCCGAGTGTTTCTGTTGGACCAGAGCCGTCCAAAGAAGAGAAACAAAGTGGCCGAATGCTTTCACCTGAGCCATCCGTCAGTCCCGCAGACTTTTACTGTGTGGAAAATAGGAAATGGGCTCATCAGATACTTAAACATAAATATTGAATGACGTTACTAAGAGTGGA
Organism: Tenebrosternarchus preto; assembly: GCA_025802075.1. Classification (NCBI taxonomy): domain Eukaryota; kingdom Metazoa; phylum Chordata; class Actinopteri; order Gymnotiformes; family Apteronotidae; genus Tenebrosternarchus; species Tenebrosternarchus preto. The sequence goes on along the minus strand of JAOYMR010000012.1, from coordinate 1,175,460 downwards.
TGATGTCCTTGTAATGCCATCCAAATGGACTTTCATGCCAGTGTATTTGTGAATGGTTTTATTGGCTTGAGCTGTGGTGTACAGCAGCTGGTGTGTCTTCTGTGATTCTGTCAGGATTATCTCAGTGGTATCTCGGAGCCTCTCACAACTGTTCAGTGCCCCTTCAGACATGATAAGAAACCTTGGAACTGAGTGGTCTGAACCAACCCCCTCTTGCATACAAACCACTGAATGCTTACACACTTCAGGACTTTCTGGAGCACTAAAATATCTTGCATCTGCTCCTGTGTACCTGTGACTTTGCTAGTGTTATGAATCCTCATATCAGAACGTATAAAACATAAAAGAGAGGGTCTCGGCTGCGCTTTTAAAGCCCTGGGAAGGTGCCTGGTTCTAGGCTAACGACGCCGCTGCCCTCCCTTCCATCTGAGTACTCCCTCATGGGTTCATTAGTCTCCGAGACGTTTGCTGTCGAGCCACAGTTTTTTTTCTCCTACCCCTTTCACATGAGCACTTTCTCAAGAACACCTCAGGCTTGCCCTTAGCGGTCGGCGCTTTGACCCGAGTTACCGTGGTGGCGGGTCATTATTCCCTTTTTTTCTTTTTTTTTTTTTTGTTTTGTTCCCGTGGCGTGGTTCACCACCACCCAAGAGCCTCGTTAAAGGCGGGTGGTGTAGCATGACCAGGGGGGATTCGTTGGGCTCTCCAAGTGAAGAAAGGACTCGGCCGTGTGATGGGCGTCGAGGTGTTCGGTGGAAAGAGCTGCACGCTGCTTGCATGCTGCAGGAAGGCTAGCCATGCTAGCTCCTGCTAACAGACGAGCAGCCTGCACTAATTACTTTAATTACGTAGTAACTCACAGCAGTCAAGATAAACACGAACAACATATGTTAGAGGAGTCGGTCAGACAATGTGAAGAAATCATTATTCATTTGGGGTAATTTAAAATGAACATCACACATTTGCCTGAAGGTATGATTACCATTTCATACTGTTGCTGTGTGTCACAACAGATGATTTCACAAGTCCAAGGGTGCGCCCATAAAGTAATTATTCAAATGAATTCGCACTAGTCAACAAACCGCCCTTTCTATGCCTGTCTCTCTCTCTCTCTCTCTCTCTCTCTCTCTCTCTCTCTTTCTCTTTCTCAGTTCCTTAGAAAAAGAGTCTGTTGAGGTGGGGTTGTCATGGAAACAGAGAGTTGACGAGGGGTAAATGCTAAACTAGCTGTTTCTCTTTGTCTCTCTGCTTTTGTGTGGCATGTGTTAATTAGGCGGTGTTGTGGATGCAGTAGCCACACAACAAAGAGGCTGAAAAGGTGCTTCATTTATTGTACTTGTGGAACATTTCCCTGTGAAAGTTGCAGTCGTGAATGATCTTGTAAGTGATACTGTTGAAGTTATTTAAGAAGTTTTGGTTTATTCACTGAGGAGTATTTTAGGACCGAAACGGCAGAAAAAACCAACCTGTGCACTGTCTGTCTGTTCCCTGTGGGGCAGCTTTATGCAACGCCTGTCAGTTCTCTACTTTAACTTCAGACGCTTAGCAGCTCTGACTGGAGTTTAATTTGCGTACACTAACAGTTCTGTGGTAGTTTGCTGTAATAATACTCTACTCTGTGTGTTCTAACAGAGTTTTAGGGGTTTTTTGGTTTGTTTATTTTAGTGTTTTAGTTATTTTGCTTATTCTGTGCATCCAGAAACACATTCATATCAGTAAACAAGCAAACCATATAAACACCACATCTAAACATCCAGCATTCCATCTAAATATAATATATAAAACTTCCCCACATGAAAAAATGCACATTTTTAGCCTGTGTTGCAAGCTAGAACACTTCCATCTCCTCTGCCCAGGGTTATTTCTGAGTCACAAGTGTTCTCAAACTTTTTTTGTACATTTTTCTATTTTTGTCTGTCTTGAACAAATAACCTGTCAACTCAAATGTGTGGGACGACCGTGCATGAAAATCAGTGTGTATTCCAGAAAGCACGGCACTTTACACTACTCTCCTAATCCCTCAGACCAGCACTGAACCACGGAGGACACAGTAGCACATATCCACACGTGTGTGGACACTTCTGGGGAAGGGGCCAGTGTTCTCAGTAAGTGTGAAGCTGGACTTGCTCTGCATGCACATTAATGCCATGATCTTGAGCAACTGCATCTCCTTTCCAGAAAGTTTGTGAACGTTCTAGAAAGCCGTCACAGTCTGTTTTTCCAGACAGAGATTATATCAAGACTAAAGATTTCATTAATATCAGTTCCACATTTAATACCTTTTATAGTCAAGACTAGACATCATGTCTATCTGGATGAGTTCTCATAATCTAATAAGTTTATTCGGTACTCGGTAAACGTAGGTTGTTCTCTTGAACTAACGGCACCTGTGTAACACATGGTGACGGATCTGCAGAGCCACAAACCCTGTGTGTCTTGTACACAACCCTGTGTGTCTCGTACACAACCCTGTGTGTCTCGTACACAACCACACGGGCAAGTTTCAGTTCTTGCATGCTTTTACTGGTATGCACAATTGTGACATTTAGTGCATTTGAATAAGTCTTTTAGCATCGTCCTTCTCTCTCTCTCTCTTTCTTTCGTTCTGCACTGTTTGCTGTGACAGTTACTCCAGCATAGTTGGCAGGACTGAAAGACTCTTTACGGAAGTATCAAGACATCCCTCAGATGTCAGAGTCCTTTAAGTCCTGACACCGTTGTGAATGTACACTGGTGTTCGTTTGCGCTAGCATCCATGCGCACTGGGACAAGCTGAGAAGGTCTTTATCTCACACATCCATGGCTGTATGCGTCTTCGACGGCAGCCAAGCTGGTGACAAGGAGAGCTGGCCGTTTTGGCAAGAGGTGTAAAATAAATACTCTAAGAAAAATCCAAGAAAGGGGAGGAGCTTTACCGAAGGCTTGAACTAGGGCCCAGGAGCCATGTTGGTCCATTGCCACTTTCTTGGGTATTTTTTTTTTTCTCCTCAGTTTTTGCTTGTCGTGCACAAAGGCTGAATCAAGGCTCAAGCGAATCAAAGAAAGGCAGCAGGGAGACGGGGAAAGTGGAGAATGCACAGTAGGTGTAGAAACCGAAGGAGTGGTGTCAGGGGTGGAGGGAGAAAGGGGTGGGGGTGAAGGACGTTTGGAGCGGCACGCTCAACAGTGCGGGCTGAGCCAGGCCCCGTGGACCCCCACTGAGGGAGGGGGAAGACCACAGCAGCATTTGGTGTCCGACGCCCGCAACCCCCACCCCACCCCCAGCCCCCCGCTCCGCTCCGCTCGGGGCGGCCTGCTAGCCGGGCTCGTACCTCCATCCCCGAAGGCAAAAGTTCACGGCACGTTCGAGCGGGTCCCCCCGGCTTCCTTTTGGCTGTAGCTAGCTGCGTTCGCTAGAAGTCCCTGCATCTCAGCAAGTTCCAAAAATAAAAGAAATCAGCCCGTTTCACTCTGAACCCTGGCAGAGGCTGGGCTTTTGGTTTATTCAAAAGGCGCCTCATATTCTGGAGCCTGAGCAGCGAGAGGAGGGGTCTGATGCATCATTAGGTTTCCTCTGTGCTCCAATACCAGCCTGTGCTGATCCCTGCCAGGTGAAGAAGTTGCTGGACAGTACTGACATTTTCACAGGTGGGACAAGCCTGTCATCATCATGTCTGTCCACAGCTCTGAACTTGGTCCACTTTACCTGGTCCAAGCTGTGACCCTATTGGCTCCTGGACCCGTGACTTCATCCACCGCCATGCTGAATCTCAAAAAAGCCCGGGTTCTCCTGGTAAGAAATGAGTGAAGAAAGACCTGGGAGAACTACTGACAAAAATATCAGTTTCTTGATAGGCTGATCGTTGATTACTTGAATGTTTCCACCAGCCAAATGCCAGGCCACAGTAGTGTGATGCTCTGGGGCTCCATTAACCGTAATTGGCCCTTGATGAACTTGTAATTGGTGGAGGGGGAGTGTTAAAAGAGTAAACACATCATTACAAGTGCATACGTCACAGCTGTGCGTGGAGAGAAAAAAACAACACACCCAATATGCTTCTTCATCTGGAGCATATTTTGTGGAAAAATATTTTCATAACTGTTGGAAATTTTAGATTTTAAGTGGATTAAGCAGCCTGTATACAGGTTTTTTCTCTCCTCTTTCCAGAAGACATCTGGACTGCGTTAGACTTTCTGTGGACAGTATTTCATTTCTCTGCGTATGTCATCTTGACATGGTTCTCTCTCTCTCTCTCTCTCTCTCCTTTCATTTCATGAGTGAAGGGGAGTATTTGCCTTCCAGAGGGGTGCATTTTTTATATTGCAAAAGGAAAAAAACAAACAAACAAATAAAACTGGGTCGTTATCATCTTTTTTGTTTCGTGTTTTTTCCTTAAAAAGTAAGGGGCATATAAATAGATGGTGGAGAGTTGAGACATGCACTTATCTAGCCCACAGAGAATGTGCTACGACGTAACTGTTACTGCTGTGTAACAAGCTCTAGGGATCTCGCAAAAAAACAAAAAAAACCTCTTCTGTTTCTCCTTTGTTGGTGCAGTTGGGTTTGCACAGTGATCAAATCAAAGGACGATAACCCAAAACCTTCTCTTCATCTGTCTTCAGGCTCAAGATATCTCCTACCGTTAAACCGCTACGTTCGCATCCTTTACGAAAGAGAAAAATATTGACGTTCAAACTTACAAGGTGCTGTGAGTGCAGGCCGACGTTCTTACAGCTGACGAAGGGAATCGGGACGTGCAAGTGTGCATCTGCGTGCATGTCCGATTGTGTGTGTGTGTGCATGTTCTGAAATATGATTTCTATGCCACATGCAGTTTTCTCTCTCTAAAAGAGGTTCCCATTATTCACGGGGAGATTAGTCTAGTTTGTTCCAGGCACTCGAAGGAACCCGTCCTATTATAAAAATTCCAGACTTAATAACCTCAGCCCTGAATACGCTGTTCCCATTCAAGTCATTCATCACCAACGTATGGCATCTGCCACTTCTATCACAGGCCTTTCCAGCTGTGCAGTAAGTGATAAAATAACGTTTGTATCTGCCATGAGTTTTGTCCTCAACAGTTTCTTTAAATCCTCCCCAGAACATTTCATTATTACTCATTCCACGGTAGGCCTCATGAATATTTAGGACTCAGTTCCTTTGGACCACACTGTGAATGTTACCGCATAATTTATTTCTCCGTACGGCTGTCTAAGCTTGTGGGACAGACGTGGCTTTGCTAAGATGGGTCTTTAGCTTGGGTAAAGGTTTCATTAACAGTGCTCAATTGCTCTCTGTCTCCAGTAGTAGTGCCTTTGGATTGCATTCATTTCTGTGTTTTATTTCCAAGAGTCTACCATTGGTGAGTCGAGTGGGGGGCAACAGAGGAGTGTACCATTGCCTCTGCCAGGCAGGGGAGCAAATGGAGCGAATGGGGTCTGCTGTCGCCTTCAGAAATGGGGAGGTCTATGTCTTCAGACAGAAAATGAAGGCCCTCTCATCTGGTAGCAATCTCTCTCAGAACCCGCTTCACCAACCAAAAGCCTAATCCATCAACAATTGTCATCCACTCCAAAGTGCAAGGGGTGGGGGGGGGGGGGGTGTCGAATTTAAACGTGGGGAGGAATAGATGATCTTTTAAAATGGAAAAATACCAACCAAACCTCCCTATTTGCGTGTAATTACTCTTGGGCCTCTCTGACGCGAGGCTGCCTCTCTGACACGCCGTGTTTACTCTGAGACGAGCGGCGCGGCTTTAACGAGATGCCGATCCTTTGATGGGTCGTTACTGTCTGCTCATTAGACCTATGATAACAGTGGAATTGCACTGGATTGGATTGCCTGCCCTCCCACTCCTGTGTGTGTGTGTGTGTGTGTGTGTGTGTGTGTGTGTGTGTGTGTGTGTGGATGATCAGGGGTGGTCCTTGTGCTGTGTTTGGGTAGAGTTGAGGTGAATGGGCTGCAGACTGTAAATGAGAGGAGGCTCAGCCTGTGATGAATGACAGCAGAGCTGTGTGTGATTTGCGAAGAAAAACACTCCTTGAAAAGCGTGAAACTCTGCTGAGGCGACTCCCAGCACACACTGCTCATCAAAACCTCGATTCGGTGAGGATGTTTGTGTGTATTACAGGCGGATGATTTCGGTGATGAGACTGGATGGTAGCCGTGAGAGGGTGCGGTGTGGTGGAGGCACTGATCGGGTTGTTTTGACGGTACTCCAGAGTACTGAGAGCCTAAGATGTTGAAAGACAACAGCAACACATTCCTGATTCACCGGCCTCAGTGAAAATCATCCCAACCCTTTTCTGTTAGCCATCCTGTAAACAAGATGATAACACTAGAACCCAAGATTGGCCAAGAGATGCTCAAATCAGAGGACAACGGAAACCTTAAATGGTTTACCCAATATATATAATATATATACTCTCTCCTGCCCTTGTACTTTAAATACTGTGTGCTAAATTTAATTCATATATTAATTAGTTATGTTCTGTATGTGCTGAGTCCACCTACACATAGTTGGCACTACGTGTTTCTTGGTTTAACTGAATCTGTATAATAATAATATTAAAAACACTTGATGAATGCAGGTAATGCTCTGACCTGGATATGGGTATGCATCTCTGTTTCCAGGTTTGATATGGGGTTATTTATTTTTTTCTTGCAGTTCATTCCACAGCTAATACTAGAGAAGATTGAGAGAGTATGAAGTAATCTTCAGGTGTGCCTTAACTGTGAATCCCGTCATATTCGCTTCCCTCCAAAGATCTGAGGCACCAAGATCTAGAGTAATATTATCAGATCTAGAGTAATATTATCAGATTTAGAGTAATATTATCAGTTTGTCTCTAAAGATAAATCAGCAATCTCCTAACTTAATATCTTTGCACACACACACACTCACTCACATGCATGCACACTGAAACAAATATCAGATGTGAGCCGCTGGAGAATGTCCCAGTGGTGAGTGACGAAGACCAGTGAAGCACTGCCCTGAAGCTCTTTGGATGCTGCATGTCCAGCCTCGTGCGTGCGTTGCGGGAGGAAATGAAGAGCATCTCCGTGCAAAGCCCCCTGAAATGAGGCGGCCGAAGTCGTCCAGGCTGGAGCTCGGATCCCAAGTGCCTGTGAGCCGACAGGCCAGAGATGGTGCTTGGCGATTACCCAGAGAGCATGTTGGGCCCATATCTTCAGAGGGACAGCTGTCGAGGTGTGAAACCAGAGCTGGGATGCAGGTTTCCCACAGGTTACTGAACGTCTCAAGGGTGAAGCCATCAAGCAGCAGAGGTTAATACTGTCAGCTTGGGGCCTCGACCTGGTGGTGACAAACACGGTGGGAGAAGACACCTGCTGACACTTGATGAGCAGGTCGTAAAATCCCTGACTGCTGGAACTAGAGTCACAGCACTGTCGTTGTCTAAAGCTTTGCTCACCTTTGAACTCCCTAGAATCTTCCAGAGCAGTCCTAGAGTTAGAAAGGCAGCTGCCACATGCCAGTGATGGTGGATAATCTTTGTTTAATAGTAGAAATACAGTATATCCTTGTCCTTGTGATGAAATTAAATGCTGTAAAAACTGGATTCTATGATTTTTTTTTCCTTTCAGGAATAATGCAAAAAAAAAAAAAAATCCTAGTCCTTCAACCAGAGATCCAAATAATGACACAACTATTCGATCATTCCTGAAAGAGCCTGGGGGAACAGTAGGACATCACTCTTGTTTCATCTGTCATTTGCTGATGTGTCTGGAGCAAATCGCATTGCAGACGCGTTCAAGGGTCTTACGCCAACAGCAGCCGTGTCCGTCTGCCTCGAGGAGCCGGCGTCGGCCAATCACATCGCACGCACGCTAACCTGCTCCTGCAGAGGGGACAGGACATCCTGTTCCTGACTTTGCCTGACGAGTTCCATTTTGGATCAATGTCATCTTACAAAGCACTGAGCATTACAGTTCATGTTCAGCTTCTCAGTTTTTCCTTCATTGTGGAAAAAAAAAAGTTTTAGGCAACTTTGCAAATCCCTCTATATGTTCTTGTTTTTCACATCATTCTCAGAAGCGGCGCCTCCATTCTCACCAACCATGAACAATATTTTATACACTTCAGTCATTCCATTCTTTTGCAAATAAATGATTGTGTTTCACCATGGCCCAAGGATTTGCATGCTTCCAGTAGAACGTCTCCATACATTTTTAACCACTTTACCTCGGTATGCTGGAGAATTGAACTGTTGTTTGGTCTTCACTCATCATTCCCTGCCACCCCCCCCTCCTCCTCCACCTCAGTCCCACATCCTGTTTCTTAGGACCTTGGCCTGTTTGTGAAATGCTACACGAGCCTGGACTCCCCATGGGAAGAAACTGAGAACGGGAAGGTCTGTGTCCTCCCCAACCCTCATCCCACTGGGTCTGCACTTCTTGCCAGAGGGTTCCACTGGTGGAGGTGGTTGATGAGGACTTGGGGAAAGGGGGAAGGGAGGTAAAATGTCACTGTGAGTTAATCCAGTTGACCACTGTGGTCTGACTAGACTGGAGAACAATATTTGTGTAAGATTGACCAGCAGGTACCTCTGCACTGTTCCCTCACATTCCACCGGTCTGTGTCCAAATCCACCAATATACTGGAGACTCTGTGCACGCTCTCGTTTTGCTGATGTTAATCTCTGTTCACACTCACTACCTGCCAGTCGTCCTGTGTTTCCCACCATCCCTCAGCTTTAAACAGACTGTACAAAAGGTACAGTGTGAACAGGGTGCTGTACCTGCTTCTCTTCCTCGTGATCAATCTGAAGGATTCTGGGTAATAACTGAAACCCCTCCTCCAGGAACTTGCACTAACAGATATTAGGATGCATATAATATCATTAAATGAGGTGGAATGGGACAGTTCTCACACTGTCCTTTACTCCTCCCTGTACAGAAACGTTTGAGTTTCTTTTGCAGTCTTTATTACGAAGCGAAGGTGAATAATCACAAAATCGAATTTATCCACCTGTCCAACTGCTGCCATTTCTGTGCAGCATAAAACAAAACCTTAAAAAAAAACCTCTTGTTGCGTAAGGTTGAGTTGATGTGGGAAGCGAGTGAAGGTGGCGCTCGTTTGCTTGGCACCCCGGCCGCCAGACACAGCTGCTTGGGTGCCGGTCCGCGTGGGCGATCTGAAGTACCCGTTTTAAACCACAGAACCAGTTATAGCAAGGCCTCCATCAGCGGTGCAGCGCGGGCAGCTGTGCTCTGCACAGGAACTTCGGCGGAAGCCCCGGGTTCCAGCGGCGGATTTAAAAACGGAGTGTTTGAACGATATAGTTGGTATCCGTGAAAAGGCGTGTCTTTACTGACTGAGACGAAAAGGAGGTCAGGTTCACGCTACTGTTTTGTGTGAGAGGACATCACCAGCTTAAAGCAGGACTCCCCTGCTCTGGCCCGAAGGCGAAGCCAAAGTCCTCAGTTCGGTCTGGACAGTTCAGTCCTACAGTGAGACTGGAGAAAGCGACTCTGTGCTTGACCAGTGTGACTTTCACCTCATCTTCACCGAGTCTGTGAGCTCTCTTCCCCAGAGGGACTGTAATCTCCCTATTCCATTGCTCTGTAAGCAGAGCAGCCCTTTTCTTGGTGTGGAGCAGGCATTCGATACTCTGTACTTGGAGTTTATTTTCATTTGCCATATGTTTTACCACAGTATTTGCCATCTACATCCACTTGGCCAATGAAACACTTCCTCTCCTAGCAGTCATCTCCTCGCTCCTTTAACTAGACTGCAGTAATGAATAGCAGCCTGGCTGGGAAATGACAGGCTGATATATATATAGATATATAGAAACCCACGGTGTTCATTCAGAAAATTGGAAGGAAGTGTTTGACTACGAGCCTTCAGGTTGGGAGCTCAGAGTAACGCTGCCTTCTACACGCAGGCAAGCAAACTTGGACAGTGTGTTTTGTGACTGTTTCTTGCTCTCTGTGTCTCTCCGACACGCACGCTCTCCCTCGCTCGCTCACACACACACACACACACACACACACACACACACACACACACACACACACACACACCTCTTTCTTTCCCTCTCGCTTCCTCGCTCGCCTCCCTCTGCCTTTCCTGAAGGCCACATTGTTGTGGGCCGGTTCCCCTCAGGCTGCCGGGCCAGTGGGACAATTCAAACGCTCCTAGCAAGCGTGAGAAAGGCTGCGCTGTGCGATTGGATTAGCCTTTGAGCTCTACGTAGCCTAATTGATGAAAATGACCCTGGTGCAGAGGGCACAGGCATTGTTGTCGTCGTGGAAACCCCCCCTCCTCACATAGTCTGTGCCCGTCAACAGTGGCCCTAACAGGATTTCTTCACACGCGCCATCCATTCTTAATTCGTTGGCCCGGGAGACCATGGAGGTCCATTGGCTGCTCGGAGGGGGGGTCCACACACACAAAACTGAGGGCAGATCTTCCAGGAACATGCACAGATCTTTACTCCTTGCACAGGGTCCATGTGATGC
>JAOYMR010000012.1:1107791-1131340 GCA_025802075.1 Tenebrosternarchus preto | reverse complement strand
TAACACAGGGTTTGCTTCCTGTGATTAACAGGCAGAAACATGCTTGTCTGCTCGCTGTGTCTGTGTCTGCTCGCTGTGTCTGTGTCTGCTCGCTGTATCTGTGTCTGCTCACTGTGTCTGTGTCTGCTCGCTGCATCTGTGTCTGCTCGCTGTGTCTGTGTCTGCTCGCTGCATCTGTGTCTGCTCGCTGTGTCCGTGTCTGCTCGCTGTGTCCCTATTAAAACAGTGTGTGTCTTCTGTGGGAATCGGAGGTGCAGCTTTCACGCTAGCGTGTAGAGCACAGACGACTCTGAAGTACTTCTGACTGGTCATCAAGGCCTGTGTGAAAATCACCCTTTCCTAGTGTATATGCCCTTTATCTTGACATTAAATGTTCTAACAGTTTCCTATTCGGAGTACTTTCTTTAATCCAGCATTATTTTTACTGGCACTTGCCGAGGCATCTGATTAACTATGATTAACACCAGCAAGCATGTTTTTTGAGCTGGTAAAAATTGCCAAAAAGTTGTTTTTCTTTCCTGGTGAAAAAGGAAGAAAAATATGATCAGCAGTATGTTTCTGGTTTGTGAGGATCCACTGGTGGTTAGATCACAAGCTACGCAAAGCTGAACAAAATTTTACACATTTCAATCATATTGGTAATTTTTTGTTTTAAAAACGGCCATCTTGTCTGTGTATGACAGGTCCTCAGCTCCAGCAAGGGGTCGTCCACGGCCAACATGGTGTCCGTCTCTTTGAGCACGACGGAGGGAACCAGGCCAGGTTCTGTCGTGGGCTCCATGTGGTCGCTCGACAGTCAGACGCTCCCTGAGGCCGGTTTGGTCACTTACACTGTGGTGGGCAGCACGGACGGGACCTTTGTGGTGGACCGGCAGACAGGGGACGTGTACCTGGCTCGTGAGCTGGACTTCGAGAGGGCACCGTTCTACACTCTCCAGATCGAAGTGGATGACTTCTCCACACCACTGCCCAAAAGCCACTTTGTGACTTTGGAGATCGACGTCCAGGACAGCAACGACCATTCGCCCAAGTTTCCAGAGGACCCTGTAACCATCGTGGTGCCGGAGAACATGGAGCCGGGATCTGTTATCTACACCTTCCAGGCCATTGACGAGGATGGCAGCGGCCCCAACAGTGATCTCAGCTACTCCATCATCCAGCTGTGGCCCGACAGCCCAGACCTTCTGCAACTTGACCCCAGCACCGGACTCCTGTCTCTGGGTCAGACGTTGGACCATGAGAGCACATCCTCCCTGGTACTGGTGGTCCAAGTGACCGATTCGCCCCAAGACGCGAACCAGCGGCGCCGTGCTACCGTCACCGCCCGGGTCTTTGTTACGGATGTGAACGACAACGCCCCGTCATTCACGTCACCCGCTGTGGTGGGCGTGATGGAGGACCAGCCAGTCGGATTTGTACTGCTGCATGTGATGGCCCAGGATCCAGACCAGGGAGAGAACGGCCGTGTTTCCTACCGCATCCAGGGTGGCAGCACTGAGTTCAGTCTCGACCCCAATACAGGTAATCTGTATAAAGAATCTGCACACAGTTCAACCCAGTGTATAAGGTGCAGGCAGAACTCAACTGTCATTAACGTCATTAACGAAGCAATTGTTACACACCGCCTTGAATGTTCAAGTCTAATTTTACTGTGATTGGTGCTAATTGGACCCGACAGATCATTGTGAGATTTACTTCAGCTCTGGTGATTAACACTCCAGGATTAATTCAGCTCTGGTGATTAACACTCCAGCCATGCTTGTAGTTCTCTTTCATTCTCCGACACTCCGCTAATTAGGGTATCATTTAGTTTCTTAATTAAGTCAAATCTATTCATACTATTCATAAAACTAGGAGATCTGGAGATGGATAAAATCTAACTGAAGCATCATTTCAATATGCTTTGAAGAACAGAAAAAAAAACCTGTTTTCAGAGCTGTTCTCTTGTAGTACAGAATGCTTTGAAGCCAGATGGCTTGTGCAGTACATGTTTTGTAAGGTCCTCTTCTGCCCGTTGGCCACTGGAGTTTCACTAGTGCTCCTGCTGGGGTTGTAGCTGTCTACTCCCCTCCACCCACAACTGTGTTCTTGGCTCCACCATCCTGCCTATTCCCCGTTCTCTTATTACTGCAGTGAAGGCCAACTGTCTTGCTATGCCAAGACCATGTGTGTTAGTTTGTCTTTGTTTGTATTTGTAGGTGTGTGTGTGTGTGTGTGTGTGTGTGCGTGCATTCCTGTATATGTGTCTATGGGTGTATGTGTGTGGAAGTATTTGTGTGTATCTTTTTGTGAGTACCTGTACATAGGTGTGTACGTGCATGTATCTATGTTTAACTTTGTGTGTGTGTGTGTGTGTGTGTGTGTGTGTGTGTGAACTGGTGTGTGACTGTGTGTGTGAACCTGTGTGTGTCCTTTCCCATGATATACAACAAAGAGCAGAGAGACCTCATGCCCCACACTGCAGGTAGCTGGTATCTATTTCTAGCACTGTCCTCCCTAGACAGGCAGCATCAGTGTCCCAAGTTTCTCTCCTCCAGAAGCCTCTGTTCTGGCTACAAAGGCTGCCTGTGAACTCCAGCAGACAGGAGCTCAGCATGTCCAATTGCTCTCCTCAAATGTGGAAGTAGCAAAGCTTCCATGAACCAGGAGCACAAGCCCTGACAGGCTCCGCCCCTAACCACTAACTGACCTTCAGCTGCCCTTCGATTCGGTGTTTGTGAGGCGGATGGTTCCCCGGACGCTGACCCCGGATCATCAAAGGGGCACCCGCAAGCATTCACGCTGTTAATTCTAAGCAGATTAAGGCCTCGGGGTGTCCTTGCCAGGGAGATAGAGGAATGGCCAAAATCAGAACCAGAACCGAAACCTCATCCAGTGCCCCAGTGTCTGGCGAAAGAGGTGTGGTGAGGGGGCGTGGTGGCGTGGTGGTGAGGGGGCGTGGTGGCGAGGGGGCGTGGTGGTGAGGGGGCGGCAATAATTTCAGCAGGCGGGTACAGGCTTTTGCATGTGCAAGTCTCTTTTTTGCTCCTATGGAAGCCCCACCCCCAACCCATACCCCTACCCAAGCCTGCAGCAAATGCCTTTCACAGTGGAAAGAACTCATAAACTGTGGGCAGATAGTCCGGGCTCTTTGCCCTGTCTGAATAATTTGCGCTCAGGTAGGTAAGACTCTGGGAAGGGAGGGGTTTTTTTTTTTTGGGGGGGGGGGGGGGTTGTTTGTTTGTTTGTTTTTGTAATTCCTCTCCTCGTGAGTCTGTTCTCCCTCTCCGCTCCGCTGTCTTCATTTTTCACGCTGCTTGTTCATCCCACGTGTGCTTAACTGTCTGCATGTGGCAGTGAGATTCACACACGAGAGCCCAGGAAGCATGCGTGCGTGACTGTACGTGTGTGTGTGTGTGTCATGCATGCGTGTGGGCAAGAGAGCGTAAACAAGCGCGCTCGCGTGCAAACACAAATCTGCTTTAAACTTCTGTGTTCGGTGTGCCTCTCGTGCCAGAAAACAACACGATTAACTTTTAAAAAAATAATAATTAAAATGGTCCTTTTGGGGTGTGTGATGCAGTGAAGAGGCCTTCAGTGTTCATGTCTCTCTGACAGGCTCCCTGTCCATCCTCAAGCCGCTCGACAGCGAGGAGCAGACCCACTTCAACCTGACCCTTCTGGCCGAGGACCACGGAACACCTCCGCTGAGCAGCGTTCAACAGCTGACCGTGCAGGTGGTCGACGTGAACGACGAAGCGCCGTACTTCGAGGAGAGCGTGTACGAGGCTTTCGTTGCCGAGAACCAGCCTCCAGGAGCCACCGTGCTGGTCCTGTCAGCTTCAGACCTAGACCAAGGTAAATTCGAAGCCCTGTGGCAGCTTCAGCCTTGGTTCAACCTGTTGTATACATACCTGTTAATGTTACAACACACTGTCACACTGATAAATATCAGTATCAGATAAATGTCAGTATGTAAGAGCTGCTACATACTGATAAGTTCATTATAAATCCTCTTAATTATTATTAAAAAATGTATGTGTAGTTTAAAGGCATTTTGTGCATTTGTTAGACAGTGACTAACAATGTAAACATAAGTTCAACATAATATAACTGAACGACACATAAGCTCACAATCATAGTGGTGTGTCATCTCTGATTCCTTTCACATGTTTTCACACTTTGGCTTGAACCACACCATCTGTCTAAGTACTTTAGCTGAACTACTGTCTGTTTAACCCTCTCTCCTATTTGGAGGATCTCACTGCTTCCGTCTGAACTTTAAAACAACAAACAATCCCACTTCCCCCCCAAAAATTAAACGACAGGCCTTGTTTGTTTGACTATGATTTTCCGTTTGCCTCTGTGTCATTCTAGACCCGGCTGTGTGTGGAGGTTTTAGTTGTGGTGATGTCAGGGAGTTGGTGCTTCTGGGCTGTGTGTGTGTGTTGTGGGTGGGGGTTGCATTCTTATGGCTTTACTCAAGAACACATAAAACTGGGATTAGAGACGTGCTCCCCAGGAGCAGTTAGTGGTGAAAGCAGGTGAGTGACGCTGGGCAAGGCCGCCTGCCCTCAGCACGCAACCTGGCACCCTGGCACCCGAACACCGGGGGGGGGGGGGGCAGCGATGCCAACCACTTAGACAGCAAAGTAAACTCCAAACAAACAAAGACCAGCACAACATGTGTGTTTACCCATTCCGTGAGAAAAGCCAGTTATGTTTTGTCTTGTGAGAGTGACCTGTTTTCCTCCTGTTAGAGATGTGGTTAATGTGATGTAGATTAGTGTTTAGAGTTGGCACTGAAAGAGAGAGACAGTCCTCAAAGCCTTGAGCATTTGAAACTTTTATCACACAAACACACGCGTACACAAGGCCAACTTAGGGTTCTAACACGAGTATTAATGTGGTTACAGGGAGCAACGGGTTTGTGACATACGGGGGCATGACGGACGATTTCAGCATCCATCCAGTGACTGGTGTTATCACAACCAACAAAGTGCTGGACAGAGAGGCTCAGGAGGATTACACTGTGACAGGTACTCCCCACCTCAACCGCACGCTGAGTTCTTCCATGTATTACAGTGATGAAGACCTTAGCCTGTCTATTCTCCTAGTCGCTGCTAAACCAGCATGTAATTGCTCGGTTTATGATTGCAAATGTATTCATCGGTGCCAGTTAAATGTCAGAGCACAACTGAAAGGTACTGCTGTAGGAAATTTGCTCTCAGTGATGGAGGAGGGGGAAAAAAACACTAATGTTACCCTCTGTCTCTTAAACAGTCTATGCCAAAGATGGCGGTTTTCCGCCTAATTATGCGAAGGCCACAGTGCGTATCACTGTGCTGGATCAGAACGACAACAGACCGACCTTCGGGAGGCTGTACTACAGCCTGGAGGTGCCAGAGAACCAGGATCCTGTGGCTCTTTTCACCCTGAGGGCCACGGACCTGGATGCAGGTGACAGTGGCCTGGTGTACTACAAGATTACGGGTAAGAGCTTCTGTCTCTGTGGCTCTGTGTTAGCGCTGGGGTTCATAGTTGTTTACAAGCCTTGCTCGTGTTTACAAGCGCTGCTGTTTTTATGCGTTTTCCACTCGTTTTGGGTTCATAAAACATTGACTTTGGGGTCTGTGAAATCAAAAGTGACAGCGTCTGTCACTAATTTTGTAAGCATTTCCATTGAAGGCGCTTGCGTAATGAATAACCTTTTGAAATGTTGACCCTAAAGCTTTGAGTTCATGCTTGTTTTCATTCTTGCCTTTCCCAAGATGGTGACCCTTCAGGTGATTTTCAGTTGGACAGGAAATCCGGTGTACTGTCCACCTCAAGGGCTTTGGACAGGGAGAGAAAAGCCCGGTACACCCTGAGTGTGGAGGCCCAAGACCTGGGCACCCCTGCCCTCAGCAGCTCGGTCACCCTGGACGTCACAGTCCTGGACCTCAACGACAACAACCCCACGTTCTCCAGCAGCAGCTACACGGTGGAGGTCTCCGAAGACGCCCCCGAGGGCTCGTTCATACTGGAGACGACCGCCACCGACCGCGACGAGGGCTCTAACGGCCAGGTGCTCTATTTCTTGAGCCAAGAGTCACGTGGCATGTTTACCGTGGACCAGCACGCCGGTCGCATCATCACAGCCGCTGCGCTCGACCGAGAGAAGGTGGAGACCTACACCTTCCGGCTGTACGCCGTGGACTCCTCCGCCGCCGACCCTCGCAACTCTTCAGCTCAGGTGACGGTGCACATCCTGGACGTGAACGACAACCCACCCTTCTTCATCACGGACCCCTTCATCATCAACATCTCCAGTAGCAGTACCTCTGGCCATGGCGTCCTGGCCACCATGCGTGCTGAGGACAAGGACTTCGGAGCTAACGGCTCGGTGTACTACCGCTTCGCCAGTCCCATCAAAGGCTTCACCATAAATTCACTGACGGGGGACATCCAAGCCACCGAGAAGCTCCACAGCCTGACTCAAAGCCAGCGGACGCTGATCGTCCAGGCCATGGATCAGGGCAGCCCGCCTCAGTCTTCACTCGGGGTGGTGGTGGTCTATGTCAGGGAGCAGAGCTACAGGGGAGTCCGCTTCTCCAGAACCTCCAAGGACGTCAGCCTGCAAGAAAACGCAGCCAAAGGTGTGATGGTGACCTGGATCACAACTGGGTTCATCTTAAAATTTCCTGTTAGGCTGAGATTGGATCATTAGAGATTGGAGTTTGTAGTTTACTCAGACAACACAGAAGTAATGCTAGGCATATGGATTTGGGTTTTTTCATAGTTATTTTTGCCAGTGAATCTCTCTGCTGTCATAAAGCTCTTGTCACCAATCCAGGGAAGTACAGCAAACCGCACTTACATGCATGCAAAAAGAAACCATACATACATATGTAAGACATGCATATTGAATTGCATTCTACTCTTCACAGTGTTGAACTGGACTAAAGATTCATTTGATATCAGTTGTAATTCCAGAGACATTAGTGTGTCCAAAAAGGTCAAATAAAGTACACAGTACATGTTCACACAGTGTTTTGAATGAGAAGGTCTAGTAGTTGTAACAGCCTTTGCTTGGTCTCATGTTTTGTAGGCACTGCAGTAGTAAAGGTTCAGGCCCGGTATCTTGATGGCTCCCACAGTGGCATCACTTACAGCATTTTCAGTGGAAACAAGAAACAGTCTCTCGGCATCGGCTCCACCACAGGTCAGTACGTGTAGCTTCAGTTTGTACATTTTTTAAAAAATAAAAACACGGTCATAACAGTCAGTTATATTCAAACATCTCACCATTGCAAATAATATTGACTGCTTCCTTTAATTGAATATCTTTTCAGGTGACATCTGGGTGGAGAACTCTGAAGGGCTGGACTTTGAGGAAACCCCTAGACTCCGCCTAGTGGTCAAGGCAGAAACTGCATCCTCTAGCTCCTTCATGGCAGTTAACCTGATCCTGCAGGATGTCAATGACAACTTGCCACGCTTCCAGCTGCACAATTACATTGCTTATGTTCGTGAGGCCCAAGGATATGACTTCCCCATCATTCAGGTGCAGTAGCTTGCCCCCGATGTTTTCATAATGGCTGACTTTTGTAAAAGTGTGAAATTATGGAGTATATCACCCAGTGGCCTTTAATGGAACGGTTTCAACACAGGCCCACAGTTTCTTTATCTTTCCCTTTAGTGTTTTCATTAACCATGATTAAAATACAGTCCCAACCATTCCTCACAGCCACAAACATCCTGCCACCCCCCCAAATAAAGGAACGTTCCAAGCCCAATATTGCTTAGGGTTTCATGTTACACTTGAGCAGCTGTTGCAAATCCACCAGTATTTTCATTCCAAATTTGGCCGGTAATTTCCTCAGGTGCTGGCCGATGACCTTGACCAGGGTCAGAATGGCCAGGTGACCTACTCAATCAGGTCGTCGTCCATGAGTGGCCTGTTCAGAATCGACTCCATCACAGGCAGCATCTCGACGGCCGCCATCATGGACAGAGAAATTTGGACGCAGACCAAGTATTGCTCCATCTCATTGAGCACGTTGCCAGAGACATGAGGATCCACCGCGTAATTGACCCATTGTTGTGTTTTGCTTTTCTTTTCCTTTTTTTTTTTTTAAACTCAGGCTGGTTGTTATGGCAACGGACAGGGGTAGCCCTCGACTAGCAGGCTCTGCCACTCTCACCGTTATCATAGTGGATCTGAACGACAACCGTCCCACTATACCAGTTCCTCGCGAAGTGCGGGTCCCTGAGAGTGAGTTGACTGCTGCGTGAACTCGATACCACTGATGTTATCAGCGAATTCTAGGCCCTCCAGACTGTGGTGGGCAAACGGCCAGGCTAACAGTGCTGAAAGATCAACTCAATTACAATTACCGCCTCTCCCCCAAAGCTCTTGGTGATCATATCCTGTCAAAAGGATGCAGTATCGTATTTTTTTCAAGGATTGTGAAAATTAAAAGCAAATAACCACACAAGGCAGCCTAAGGGGGGAAGCTGTAATACTCATGTACACCACCGACCATCACAAACGGCCCTAACGATAATCCGGTTTTCAGATCTGAACATCATTGTGTTCCTTCCAGACACACTGATTGGGACAGTGATTACCCAGGTGACCGGGAATGACGTGGACTCTGGCCCTGCGCTCTCCTACTCCCTGCACCTGGATCCAGAATCTCAAGGCAAGTTTGGAATACACCGCTACGGAGGAGGGATCTCCCTCACAGGCATGCTGGACTACGAGGAGAGGACGTGGTACACCGTGACCATCAAAACATCAGACTCCGTGCACCAGAGCGAGGCCAATTTGACGGTGCTGGTGGAGGACGTGAATGATAACAGCCCAGCGTTCACACAGGACCTTTACCAGGTGTGGCCAAGAAGAAAAATTACAGGCAGAGATTTACCTTGCAAGAATGCCATCTAAATAGGGATGTTGGCAGTCTATACAGACAAATTTGCTGGGACTGGATTATAGACACATTTGATTGTTGGCCGCTCCTTTGGTGTAAAAAAATAATTCCCTATTCATTGTTTGGACAGTGTAGTTTAGGTGATGTACTGTAGTCATCATGTTAACTTGTTATGACAACAGATTTGTTTTTCAAGGAGAGCTCTGACTACACAGCTGGTCTGAATGCCTTTTGTGTTGTTGTTTTTGATAATCCAGATTAAATTGCGTGTTTGCTTCTCAGGCGACTCTTACGGAGCACTCTCCAGCTGGTAGCTCTGTTCTTACTGTGACTGCTACTGACCAGGACTCTGGGGAAAATGGCAAGGTCACATACAGAGTTGTGTCAACACAAGACATGTTCTACATTAACCCAAGCAATGGTACGTCTTGTTTACTTCCATTAGCCCAAACATTGCTTCTGAGCTTGTGCACATCCCTGCGTCTGGCACTGCATAAATGCCATTTTTTATTTTATTTCAATGGCTTGTTTCCATGCAGGCACACTCTTCATCAACCGGAGGGCGGAGTTTGACTCTGACGTCCCATCTTTCCTGGTGGTCATTGAGGCCCGTGATGGTGGAACTCCAGCACTGACTGCTCTTGCCACAGTGCAAGTACACTTGTCTGATGTCAACGATAATGCCCCTGTGTTCCAGCAAACAGAGTACAGTGCTTCCCTGCCGGAGAATGAGCTCCCTGGATCCACCGTCCTCACCCTGGAGGCTGCTGATGAAGATCTGTCCAGGGAAAACTGTGGTTTCGATTTCGCTATTGCTAGTGGAAACGTTGGCAATGCCTTCCAGATAGAAAGTAGTGTAAGCTTCCTTGAAGGCCATGGATTTCAGATAGTTGGAACATTGATATTAGCAGACAGGCTTGATTTTGAAGCTGTGCCTAATTATAATCTCACTATTGTGGCTTCAGACCGGGGAATACCACAACGAAGCTCGACTGTTTCTGTCCTAATCACAGTAATGGACACCAACGACAACGCACCAGCTTTTAGCATGGCAGAGTACAGTGTGGTCCTGAGTGAGGGGGTGGAAGGTGGCACAGAAATCCTTTGCTTGTCTGCTCTAGACCCAGATTCTACCCCTAATGGAGAGGTTCAGTTTTCCATCAGCTCTGGAGATGAGAGCGAGCTTTTCTCATTAGACCAGCGGACCGGTGCACTGCACCTGCGAAGGACTTTGGATAGTGAGCGGCAATCTTCTCACATGCTAATTGTGAAAGCCACAGATGGTCAAGGACTCTTTGCTCTTGCCCCTGTTACAGTTGAGGTGAAGGATGTCAACGACAATCGGCCTGTTTTTCCTCTTAAAACACTGACAGCAAGCATTCGTGAGAACCTGCCCCAGAACACGCTCGTTACCATGCTACACGCCATTGATCATGATACAGGGGCATTTGGCCAACTGAGATATTACATGATGGATAAATCAGGAAATAGCAAAGAATCGTTTTTGGTCAACCAGACTTCTGGGGAGGTGCGAACCCGCTTAAGTTTTGACTTTGAGAAGGTGAACTCCTTCCACTTTGTTGCCGTGGCGATGGACACGGGCAACTACTCCGCAACCACCACAGTTCAGGTGTATGTGACGGGGGAAGATGAGTATGACCCTGTGTTCACCACCTCGCATTTCTCTTTCCATGTGCCTCAGGGAGCAAAAAAAGGTCAGAGCATTGGGCAAGTGCTTGCCAAAGATGAGGACGGAGGTGTGGACGGCATTGTCCTTTACACCCTGGCTGAGAGCTCCCCTTATTTCGATGTCAACATTTCCACAGGAGTGGTCTCCCTGAAGCTAGATGCCTATGGACGACCTGTGAGCAGATCTAAGAGGGACACCCGTCAGATGACTCTAAATGTTATCGCTCACAGCCCACTTGAGAGGTCCCGTGTAGCCACTGCTCAGGTCACCGTTGATGTTACTCACACAGCCTTTGGTTTAACTACAGATGTGAACATGTTGCTAGCTGGTGTTATAGCCATTTCTTTAGCAGTTATCGTGGTCTTGATCGTAGTCGCTGCAGTGTTATTCTTCTTGCGGTCTCGAAGGAAGAAGTACCAAGAGCCTCATTGTAGAATCGTGACCCCTGGTACAGTACTGGAGACTCTCGATGAAGCCAAAGTCCACCGAAGTGAAAAACTCTATCACCAAACTCTTCCTGGATATGCAGCAGACCAGGGTGGAGGTGGAGGTGGGCCCTACACCCGAGGGGGGTCGCTAGACCCCTCTCACTCTAGCGGACGTGGCTCGGCTGAGGCAGAGGCAGCGGAGGACGATGAAATCCGCATGATCAATGAATATCCACGGGTCTCCAGTATTTCATCCTCCATACAGGAACACATAGCTGCCCGAGGGCCTGATTCTGGGATTCAACAAGATGCCGACCAGCTCTCCGACATCTCTGGTGAACAGGGAATGGAGGCGAACCAGTGGTTTAAAGGGAAAAAGATGGGAAGCATAAGTGGAACTCTCCTGGCAGGCCAGACCCCAGTGTATCGGGATGAAGGTGGCGTATATCTAGGGGTAGGAAGGGGGATTAACATCTCACAGCCAAAAGACTATGCTTTTCCAGAGGATGGGAAACCCATAGTGGATGGCTCTCTCACAGCCATCGTGGCTAGCGATGAGGAACTGAGAGGCAGCTACAACTGGGACTACCTCCTAAACTGGTGCCCGCAGTTCCAGCCTCTGGCTAATGTCTTTACTGAAATCGCTCGGCTAAAAGATGAGAATGCCCCAGTTAACCCTCGCCGGCCATTTCAGCCCAAGGCAAAGGCCGATCCCAAGCCCAGGATTGACCCCCCTCCTCTTATCACGTCTGTAGCACATCCTGGGGCAAAAACTGTCCTTCCAAAACCTGCTGTGGGACGAACTCTTCCCCAACTCTCTTTGAAACGATCTCCCATTAGCCATGATGGTTCTTCAGTAGCCATGTCGCCCAATTTCTCACCATCCCTGTCCCCGTTGGCTGCTTGTTCCCCAGCCATCTCCCCATTTGGGGTAAGCCAGGGCCCATCTGCCCCTAGTATCAGCACGACTGAACATTCTGTAGAGCACAGTGAAGAGGCTGAGCTTAGGATTTAACCCCTTTAAAGCCTTGCACTGCTCTAAAAGCATCCCACCTGACTCACGACCTTGAGCTGGACAGTTGTCCAACATGGTCATGATGTCGTGTGAAGTATCATGTTGCCTCACTGCTGGCCAGAGAGTTGAGGATGCAGCTATAATCACGCTGGACACAGATAATTGAAGCCAGAACGGCTTCTCACAAATGCTCTCTCCACGGAAACAGCAAGTGACATGTTTAACTGCCCCACATTTGCACATTCTACAGAGAGTTTGATGTCAATATTTTGTAAGAGGAGAACACTTTTGTATTATATATTTTTGTACTGGTGTTTGTGATCTTTGAACTAGAAAGTGACATTACTTATGGCAAAAGGTTGTCATATCCTCAAACGTAAACATTTTTATATGTATATATGTGACTGTAATAGTAGGTTTGTAACAAGAGTTGTTCTAGTTTGTCGAGTTTACATTTGACATTCTTAAGTGTTCTAACAGTGTTCACAATGAAGCTCTTCCTTTGTTAATTGATATTATTAACTTTTAATTGTTTTGTCAATATTTATAAAAAAAGCTCATTTTTACACGTTGTCCATATATAACAGATTATGAAATGTTTTGTTATTCAGAAAAAGAAAATGAGCAGCACTCATGGGAATCTTTTTACATGCCACTCTTTGCTCACCCTCTGGGCCCGTGCAGTTAACCAGGCTAATAGCAACGAAAATCAGCCTCTCAATACAAGTGTACTGATGCTGTCAAGTCTTTGCATTTTAGCAAAGGCTGCAGTCTTCATCCCAGGTGGCCACACTTCCATGATGAGTGTTTGACCCCAATAAGTCAAGCTTGGGTTTGGAGGAACAGATCGGTCGTAGCGAACCCTTCTGGACGACGTGCTGAGCGATGGTCCCTGTGCTCTGTTTGTATATTCATGAGCCAGAAGTTAATTTCCCCGTTTCTACCAGCAGCGGTGACCATGAATAGGACATCAGTGGCTAATGCCAGGTGGCTCCTTGATATATGCATTAAGTAGCCTGACCTTTATGTCAGATTCCAATTTAAAAAAAATAATAATAATTGAGTAGCAAAGAAGCCATCCTACAGTCAGTGCATTAAAATGTTAAATCTTTATTCATTTCAGCTTGGTGCAGCACATTGAAACGTGTTACTTTTCATGTGATAATGTGCGTTACACTTGTACACAGTGTAAACGACTATGCTAGGCTTGTTTGCAATTGACGTGAGCTGCCCTTACAATAGACCAGTAACCTTAAGACTGTAAAACCTTTCTGAAGAAACTAACTGGATGTGAGTGCCCAAACAGCACAATGGTCTTGTATTCAAATCAAATCGTTTACAGCTGTTATCTTTCGTCGTCTACTACATGAAATAGCGATCACCCATATCATTCCCTAATGAGGATATATCAAGGGTATACTTTCCTCATGGCCTCAATCCGTGCCAGATTTCTACAACAGTCTCTTGAGGTAGAGATTTCTGATGATTTCCATTTGTTGAAGTACATTTTTGGTTTAACAGAGGTGAAGCTTTTTCAGTGTTTACTTCCTGGAGTATTCGAATGAATGGACAAACGCTGCTCAGACTGAAATTGAAGAGGCTTTTCCCGCGTCTGTCTGCGCAGTGGATTGAATGTACTGCATAACCCTGACTTCTCTTCATCGATGTTTGTGAATGGTTGTGGCCAAAGCATATTACATATATTTCCTGCCTTTTTCATTGGAAAATCACGGTGACCGGTATGCTAAATGTCGTCATGCTAGCAGTAAAAATAGTGTGTTCAAGTGTTGGAACACAAGATTGTGCCTTTTATTTCAGCAACCTGATAACTGCAACCTGTGGATTGCTTCCCTTGGTTTAACATTTTTTTCTTTCGTTTCTTTGTTTTTTGTCATGTTGTATTCCCATGTTTTTACAGGCTACAAAGGTTCACAGGTACAACTGTACATATAGTTTATGTATACAACATTTACTGGCCAGATATTCCATCAAATACATTTGGAGGTTACACTGTAATTTTTCCATAAAAATTCCATTTTCTGTTTGGTTTCCAACAAGCTTGAGTCTTTTAGGAAGATCTTCCTGACTGGCAGTGTAAAATGTCAGCTTGCTTAATAGAAAGTTCCAGTATTCCAGTCCAATAATGTGTGTGTATATTTGTGTGTAGACTGACACATGCTCTGTCTTTGTACCAGTGCTGAATTCGTCTATGTGGCCTATAGATAGATATTTATGTGCTCTTGCACAACAAGTAATGTCTGAATACAATTGACTGTGAAATTCAGGATCTGCGATATCTATGCTGTATCTGAAGAAAATAAATGTATACATGTTTACATCCAATTGAATTGTATTCACTGTAAAGTTCAGCGTAAAGCTCATGGTCTGGTGCCCTTTGAATAATACTGATGTGTAAGATTAGCTTGTCCTTTGTCCAGCCTTTTTACGTCATAGTCTGAAGGTTGTCGATTTAATGACAGATGTTTCTCTATTTTATAGATGTTAATCAGGACTCACTGAACATTTCATTACTTATAGTTATTTCCAGCCATGCCCTAACCCTTATGGACCAGAGTACATATGTACTGTATTTGTTAAAGTGCCTGATTAAAATATCCATAATCTTAAGTAACATCTAGTTGATCTGTTTCTTACATCTTCGTTCTCTATTCGTGACAACAGTTACTGAAAAAATATTTACTGAAAATAACTGTATAAAGAAGTTTTATAAAGTAACTACACAAGTTATATGTTTTGTTTGTTTTTTGGCTTAAATTTTTATTTTCTTCTCTTCAACCTTATTAAACCTTCACAAGGTTTCCATGTCTGGTATGTGTGACCGTTATACACGTCCTCAGCTGAAGTACCTTACACAGTTAATGATGTTAATGCTCTCTACTCAACTGTTTTGCTTTTAAATTGAATCAGAGGCTCATTTTAACTGGAAGGCAAAACTAATTAGGCATATCTAATCAATCCTAATCATCTAAAACACAGGCATATCTAATCAATCCTAATCATTTAAAACACTGGCAGAAGACATCTGACCTTTGTAGCTGCACATGGAAGACGGATAATTGACTAACCCTGGGAAAAAAAACAGCGTCAGCAGTGAGAATACAGCCACAAAATGCAAAGAATTATAGATTCAAGATCCATAGTTTCAATGTGGCTGAAAAAATCATGCAAATTTATAATTGGCCTCCCGCCCCCCCAAAAAGGCAAAAGCCAACAAAAACCAAAAAGTAATATACTACTACGCATAATTTCCCCAGAGCAACTCCACACATCCCTGAAAGAAGCACACATTAGCCTGCATGCGCTGGCTGAGTTTGTATCCTGACTTCAATGGTGGAAGCAGTGAGTACACCAATTTAGTTATTTGGTTTCTGGACCCAAATGCACACAGGGCTATGCATCTTTCTAATTGTTCTTCCATAACCTGTGGAGGCAGTGCTAAGAGGGAAGGACCTCCAGTACAGTGATCCCAGCCAAAGAGAGAGAGAGAGGGAGAGCAGCTTGATTCAGCTGTTCATTCTGGATACTGTCATTATTTCTCCAAGAAGGCAAAAAAACAAAAAAATTAAGTATGTAACCAAAAGCTGGATGCTGGATGTGATTAGTGAGTGACTGATGAGCAGGGAAGGTTATTTGAGTCATTTGAGAATGGATCCAACATGCAGGACTTTTAGAGCATTGTTACCCTGACAACACATGAAGCCAAAGGTATCCTGAATCTTCAGTTGATTACAACACTGTTGCATTGTTGCAGCAGGTTACACCAGGTTACATAGTAAAAACAGATTTATTCGGATCCAAAGACGTTCTGGGCTGAAATGCTAATGAAGAATGAATTTTTAAGTGTAAATAATGTCGCAAACGTGAAACTTTGCAGAAGGTGTAATTCCTAAAACCAAGATGAGTCATAGAGACGCAAGCTGTAAATATGATTATATTACAGCATTTTGACACTTGAACTGAAACGTAGTCCAATGTTGCATCCAAGCTGCGTTCCACACGCCTCCCCACCTCCAACCTAGAAGGTCAGGTAAGGGGAGACATTTAAATGAGTTCCAAGCTAAGGTTACATCATCTGCTGGCATGAACATTCCAGCTTGATGAGACGAAGTGGTCGGAGTTTGCGTGTGGACGCGTGAGCGAAACTCCGCGAGCGTAGCAAGCGCTGGCCGCTGCATGCTCGTTAACGGCCACCCGTTCACGTCAAATGCTGTCCACTGCAAGAGAGGTGTGAATGACAAAGGACCAGTCAAGCTTCGTTTCTTTCCAAGCTTTGTCTTTATTTAGTTTCCAGTTTGATTTTGCTTTTGTTGCTGCCCATCTGCAAACACACTGGAGTGTTTGTGTGCTGGAGACATATGGTTTTAACATCAGCAGAAGAGACCGACTGAAGGAAGAACAACATTTTTTTTTGTTTGTTTCGTTGATCTCCAGCGCTGAAATGCCTTTTTTCTTTCCCCCCCCCCCCCCAAAAAACAAAAAAACAAAAAACTGTCAGGCCAAATTTGTGTCTGCAACAATTAACAGGGGCTGTACTAAAATATCATTTTAAAAAATAAATAAATCCATAAATATAGTGAAATACTTTCTTCCCCATTTCCTTTAACTACCCCAATAGAGATTACTGAGCCCAGAAGAGACGAATACTTGCGCTCGGACAAGTACGATGTTGCCAGTGGAAAACAGGCTGATGCGATGTATTAGAATGATACGATATGTTAGAATGATACGATATGTTAGAATGATACGATATGTTAGAATGCTTTGAAGTCCTTGCAGACTTCTTGTGGCTAGTCATAATAAAGAGTTCTATAAAGGCAACCTTTTGCTCAGCCATTCCCGAGAGCTTTCATGCACCCCCCTTCCTGACCGGGACTGGCATAGTCTTGAGAATATAATGACAATAACGACTGGAGAAGGTAATAGCTTTTGCAGAGCAAGGCTGCTAGTTTTATGTCTCATATTCGAAGGGATTCTTTCATAAAGATTCAGCTCAAGTTTGACTTTCTTGGCCATAAGAGACGATATTACTAATCAACGAGTGGCCAGTAACATTATTCAGTGACCAAATTCCTGTCTAGCGAATGTGGACTTTTGTGCTTTGGTTCTGAACAATGTTGGAGAGGATCTGGCAACCACCAAGCCCAGTTGGACGTTTAACACTCACTGGCGGAGCACGTGCAGTCGAGTTGTGGGAGCATTTTAAAAGTCACTGTGTGTGAAAACCCTGTGTACCTGCAGCTTGAGCTTTCAGGAGCCCAGCTCCTTTGCGCCCACTGCGGTTCTCCGTGAGAAACTGCTGGCACTCTGGAAACTTGGTGGCTTCCTCCTCTCCCCCAGAAGAACCCGGCAGAAGGACCTTCTGTTTTCTCTTCCTTTTTGTTTTTTGTGGTCCCTATTTTTTTCCCACCTCGGTCTTCAAGGTCTTGTCAGGCTACTTGCGTGACTAGAAGGAGTGGAAAAAAGTGAGTCTTCGAACCCCACTGGCACGCGATCCCCGATCTATTTTCGAAGCACGCTCTGGTTTTTCCTCAACGTAAGACACACACGCACAGGAAAAAAAAAAAAGAAGCCGTGAGAGAAAAGAGCCAGTGGTGGGGTGGAAGGGGTCTGGTTCTCATTTTGAGTCGCCCTGCCGTCTTGCTTTGCCCTACCAGGGAGAGCAACACGGTGGTGGGGAGAGGAGGGTGGCCGGGGCTAGTGAGGTGAGCAACCGCGGCCAGGGCTCTGAGCCTGCTGCTTAGCCCCTGTCACTTAGCAACCACCCACAGACTGGTTCTCATTAGCGCTCCCAGCTGCTTGTATTTCAGGCCTCCATGCTTTTCTGTATCGTGATTAATTTTGCTCGTCTGCGTTTCAGGGCCTCTCTCACCGTCCACCAGGATGGCGTTGATGATGCTCACCCTGCGCTGTTCGTTCGTTCTCATTAGCAGAAGTCCTGGCACATTTCGGGCCAAAGTGGCATTCAGCTTCTTGCCAACGTCAGCTATGAAAAGCTCGCTGACTTGGACCCTTCATTATGGTAAAGTACATCCTGCTGTCACAGGAAACTGGGTTTCAGCCAGGTTCATTCTATAGGTATTCGACTTTTTCAAATATGCAAGATCGAGATTCATTAGTAACTTTTAGAGCTGTCCATGGTTTAAGCCTCAAATGAGTTTTGCTGAGGAATTGTTCTAAAAACATCTGAATCACATCTTGCTTCCATAGCAGAAATAGTTTTCCAGAAAATATAAAACATCCATGAATATGAAATAATTGTTTATCAGATCTCTGAGAAGATTTTCTCTTTGGTTTTGAAAAAAAAAAAAACGTTTAATGTGATGTTTACAAAGCCACAGTTGACTTGGTTACAGTGACATCAGCTACTGCCAAACCTCCAAACATTAAACACACTCACAGTGAACATGGACTTACACCTTCCTTGAAACGAACATATCTGATCCATTCAATCATAAATTCACTTTAGATAAAAAAAAAAAACTGCTGTGATTGTGGATCCAAAAAAAAGCACATGGAATAAACCAAATGTTGACTGAGAGCAATTTGCTTTATTTTGACCAAATGACCAATATTGCTTAGACCGCATGCAAATTCACCACTAAAGATGCAACGCTTTGATAAAGTCTGTGAGTAGGGGGAGTGTGGACATGTTGGCTCATCTGGTAGACGTGTCGTCTCGCACAAGCTTAGCGGTGTTTGCTGATGACACAGTTTCCTTTGCAGTCACCAGGATTCTGTTAATCTTTCCCTCCCCGCCCATGGAAGCCCTTAAACACACACCGGGTACGACTGCCTGTGCACCGTTGAACCGGATGCAGCAGGCCATTAGCCCGGGCCCGAGGCGAGACGCTGTTTACGGCTGCTGTGCTCGTCACGCTCCCCGTTCGCTCTCGAACAGGCCGACCAGCGGCTCCAGACCCGCCTTTTCCGCCGTCGGTGTCACAAGGTCACGGGAGCATCTCCGGGGAGACCGCCTGTGCGAGTTCTTCACCGCTAGCAGATTCTCTCCTTGGAATCAGGCTCAAGTGTTTGATGATGACTTGTGAGAGTGTTTGTGTGATAAACTGCTACCTGAGGACCCGTGTTATTTCGACTGCATATATCACACTATGACATAACATGAAAATAAACTGCTGAATGGAGTGATAAATAGTTACGGTCTGTGGCTGCTTTAAAGACAATAGCTTTCCCCACTACAACATACTTATCAATCATACACTCTCCTACAACAAAACAGAAATAAAAATGAATTTTAAAATATCCCCAAAAAGGTTTTCTGGGCCACTTAAGCTCCTGAGCCTTTGAAAAAGAAGTTATTTTTTTGCCACGTTGTTATTCTTGAGTAGCTATTCTGTTGATCTAACCTTTTTGGTGCAAGTACTGGTTATTTTCTTTAGTTCTCCATCTCTGTGGTTCTTTGGCTCTCTCATACTGGACCAGGCTACATGGGATGCGGGAGGATGAGATGGATGGAGTGAACACGGACGGCTTCCAGTCCCACCGCGACATGGAGAAATGAGAGGAGACCTGGGGAGAGTAGGTTTGGTTTTGTTCTCTCTTCAGAGGAAGCGCAGTTTCACACAGCCTGAGTGAGGGGAGGGTAAACGCACAGGTGTCAGAACCATCGCACGAGACGGTCAGGCCAGGGGCTCAGCAGACAGTTTAGTACTAGGACTGTTCAAAGGAACGGCCCTGTGAGTATCCGTTCAAAATGAATCCACCCACTCCCAGTTTTACAGCCTTTTATCATCAAATCGCTCTCAGGAAAGTATTGAAAGTTTATGGTTTTTGTATAGCTTTAAAAAATAAAAAAGGTTTCTTGTGGTTAGCCCGTTTTCCACATGTCAAAATGTAAAATGGCATTCTATCTATTTTTTTAAATGTATTTTGCATTAATCATCTTTGCAACCCAGGTTTCGTCCCACAGACAGAACCTGAAGAATTGCAAAACCTTTTTTATTCCATGTCTTCATTTTCCCAAGCGCCGCTGTCAGTGTTGGCTGACGGACACGACATGGTGCCTCCCCGAAGATTCTCCTCGCAGCTCCTACAGCCGTAGCTCAAACGCACCTCTGCCCAGTTCCTTCTTCGTTTGTCTTAGCGCAGTTTTTTATCCAGTGGCATTTACTTGGCAAACACAGTGTTACTGAACACCATACAGAAGAGATTCTGGATTTCCGCAAGCTTTTAAAGACACCTGCTTTCTCCCACAGGCTCAAGTCTTGTGGTGTCTCAGTGGCCTCTTGGATGTTCTTGCACAGTGATGCTAACTGTTCAAGAACCTCAGTTCTTGGAGTCATCAGCAGTGTCCTGATTCCATGATAAAATGTGTCAGGGATCCCAATAGCGTTAGTCCATCTTAAGGTGGTGAGCAGTACTCACTGTAATATTTAAAAGAATCTAACCTTCTCCCTTCCTTTCTCCTTAACTGTGCACGTTGTGTCTGGCTGTGTCTGGCTGTCCTTATCTCTCACCCTCTCCTTCCACAAAGAAAAAAATTACCAAGACTTTCCAAGTGTTGAAGCATTTGATTTACAGTAACACCCAGCTCAATTTACATGACTACTGACTACTGAGTAAACAAAGGCAAATACTGAATGGTGTCATAATTGACGTAGACAGTCACAACAGAGACGTAGTCCAGTGAAATCATTACAAAATCATTGCAAGCAGTACATGACTCTGGAGATCAGGATTTTATCCCTTGTAGCTTCAGGGTGGACAGAGTTTAGCTCTGATCTCTTTTTAATCTTAATTAACTTGTCGGCTCTCCATGGTCCTTAAGTCTTGGCTTTTCAACTGTGATAAACAAATTAAAAACACGTTTACACTGAAGCCTGCTCTGGGAGCCTATTTTATACTGTCTAGAAATAGTCATAAAACAGGTTTCTGGACTCCTGGATGCTTTACTGCCAAGTTCATGAGTGAAAATGGTTTTGTGATAATACAGGGGAAATGCATGGCCTCAAAGACCATACATCTGCTACATTTTTACAGCAAGCCATATCTGGTGCACAGCCAATATTTTATAACCATTTTAAGGGAGGTTCTAACTAAAGGTTAGAATTAAAGGTTAGGACCACAAAGTGGAGCTCCGTTACATGTGAAACTACTTAACAGCATCTTTGATTTTCCAAAGGATACTAAACGCCAACCATGGCTTCCTCCAAGCATGCTTTCAGATCGGCCAGGACAGACCCGCTCTATCCTGGAGTCTTACGACGGCTAGTTTATGGAGGACTGGTTGTGGGGGGGGGTGGAGGGGTATCAGGGGCAGAAGCACACAGGGCAGGCTGCAGAGAGAACTGGTGATGGTGTTAGTGGAGGCCAAGGACCTGGACCCCTGAGGACCCGTGGAGAGAAACCCCCCTGAGCTTCGACCCAAATGTGTGGAATTGCTCAGCCTTACATGAGAAGCAGGCTGGCCAGCTCTGCTAACTAAAGGGAGGAAGGTGCAGATGGACTTCCCATGTGAAGATAAATAGGACTTCTGGGCCGCATGTGTGTGTTGTTTCAGTTGATGGTTTGAATATGACTCGGGGAAAGGAAAAAGTGAATCCCCCAACAAAAAAACTAAACAAAACAAAAAACAAAACACAAAAAAGAGACAAAGATGGGAGAAACATCTTTAAAACATCCAAGTCTGCGATGAACATTTTGTGTCCAACCTCTGTAGCCTCAGTTTTACCCACAAGGACGAGTTTCTCTTCACTTTTTTTTCTTTTATTTACTTCTCTTTTACGTAATAATTGCATTCTTTTATTGCGTGATGAGAAAAGCTGAGAGGTTTTGAGTGGCTTATAGCAGGTCTCGTAGGGTATAGTCAGGTAATCCATTGACTGCAGTTAGGAAAATGTGTGTATTTATAAATGATTATAGAACAGGCCTTCTTTGTCAAAACCTGGCGTGGATGGATATCACTTTCCAAGTTTCCGAGTTATCTAGATGATGAATTGCTGTGCCCGAGGGAGTATATGGCAGGTGCATTTCCATAGTGCCTGTCACTACAATCTCAACATGTTTGATGCTAACGTTTAGCTCTTTTTCCTGAAGCTGTGACCATCAAAGGGAAATCTCTGTTCTCAGATTGGCATTAAGGCCTCCACTCAGCAGCATAGTTTCTGTTACTGCTCTGTGCCATTCTCGTCTTTTTTTATTAAAAAGAACTGATTAACAGTACAGAAATTAGTTTAGTCAATAATACTTCATGTATGTGGTCATGAGACCAAGTGACTGTAGGCGGTTTGGAACATCAGTAAGACATTTCCCAGATGCACAATTTGAGCAATATAAGAAAAGTAGCTTTTTTAAATTTCAGAACACAGTAAAAAGTGTTTTCAGGCCTCCCATGCCTCTGATGTTACTGACCTTTGACCTTGATCTTGTTACTGACCTTTGACTTCTATCCTCAAATGGAGTTCAGGAGAGAGACCATGCCTGAAACTCTTCCTAGCTAATACAGTCCTCACTCTGGGCTACCGTTCTTTCTGATTGGTGCTCGCTCCCCACAACCTTTGCCTTGCTCCTCCTCCTCCAAGACTCCTGCAACCCCACTCTCAGATCGTCTGTGAGTCGATACTTTGGCCTTTTACAGCAGAACCGACGCCGTCTCCTGCTCCAGCTCAAGTTCACCGAGTTCTTTCATTCCCCCTTCTTTGGTTTTGTTTTGCAATCACTCCTCAAACCACAGTCGATGAACCAGAGGTGCGGTCTGTGCTTTGCTCACAAACCTTTGTTTTAGCAGGACAGCTCTCAGCTCTAACTCCAACTGTTGGTCAGCTGCGTTCTGCTATGTGGGATTAAAGTAGCAAGCAAGGCCTTTGCATACACATCACTGACTGCTCATCCACCGCTAAACATGGTGGACCATCAAACGTACCAGTTCAAAGAATATCCCCTGCATGGTCATATATATATATATATATATAGTTTTATGCAAAACTATCACTTACATTCATTAAATGATGTCATTCCATTCATTTCCACATATATTCCATATATATATATATATGCCAAACTGCTCAGAAACTCTCAAGCAAAGCCAAGCACATGTAAGCTGTCACGTTCCTCTGGAATGGAGCTTCTGAGCTTCTCAGACACCATAAAGTCTTCATCAGAAAAAAACAACGGTCTTGTGAAAAGAGCATGACTTTAATCCAGCACGGGGCTCTGCCATCGGGATGACCAGCAGATCAGCAGCACTTCTGAGTGCGTTCAGTACGTTCCTGCTGTGGGACTACGAGGAGCCCAAAGACTGGATGGAAGGCCCAGCCCAGAGTCTCAGCCAGGAGATCTCAGCATAAGAGATAAGGTACGAGAAGAACTTGATATTCTGGGCAACAAGCTTCAGGAGACAGAACCTCATTTTTTCCACTTCATTTAAACAGTTACTGAATGGAGAGATGATCTGTCGAAAACAGAACAGTGTGACTGAGAGCAAACATCAGGCATTACCTGTCTTACAGTACTGTGTAGTGTCATATAGGATTGTATACTGT
>JAOYMR010000012.1:1059473-1092964 GCA_025802075.1 Tenebrosternarchus preto | reverse complement strand
CTTCCCCTAATCTCTCTCTCTACCTTCAACCCATTCCCACTCGACTTCACCTCCACACTACATGTAACTCTACCCTCACCTCCACCCACACTACATTTAATCCTACCTTCACCTCCACCCACACACCACATTTAATCCTTCACTCCCAACCCCATCTTCACCCCACTCTCCACTCACACCTCTACCTTCACCCATAACCCCACCCCTACCCTCATCGCTCCACCCTTTCATTCCCTCCACTTTCACCCACTCATTTCAGACCTTCGGCCCAAGTCTAGGGACGTTCCCCCCTGCCATTCAGCTGCCGGTGGGAGTACCTCCTCAGATCACTACCCAGGCCAGTCACCATCTCCTTCCCCTTCCAGCCACGTCATCTCAGTTCATCACCACTACATCCACTTTGTCACATTCAGAGCGATGCGTCTTATACAAGACCAGTACAAATACATGATTCTGACTTCCAACTCTTCCAACCTTCCCGTCAGCTCCCAGCATGCACCTGAGTAATAGCAACCCGTCCATGATGTCTGAGGAGGCAACACGCGGCATCGCTGTGGAAAAGTTTGACAGCATGAAGAAATGGAGCATAAACACTTACAAGGTGCGTTTGTTTGACGTTCTCCTTCAGAGATAATAACCCCAGCAGATTCGCGGGGTTGGAGGTGAACAGCCTGTCGTTAACATATTAATATTAATCGCTCGCGACCGTCTCTTTCCTCTGACACTACTGCTGTTTTGGTTCATAGTCTTGTTACGTCACGCCTGGATTACTGTAATTCTCTCCTTTTTGGTCTCCCCCTAAAATCACTCCACAAACTTCAAATGGTTCAGAACTCTGCTGCACGTATCATCACAAGAACTCCTTCTTTCCATCACATCACTCCTCTTTTGCATCAGCTGCACTGGCTCCCGGTTACTCAATATACAATACAAAATATTACTCCTTACTTTCAAAGCAATTCATAACCTCGCCCCTCCGTATATTTCTGACCTTATTAATCTCACCTCACATTCACGATCACTGAGATCATCTGCCTCTATCCACCTGTCTGTACCCACTATACGCCTTAGCACCATGGGAGGTAGGGCCTTTAGTACCTCTGCCCCCAGGCTATGGAATGCTCTACCTCCTGACTTAAGGAACTCTGACTCTATTTTACATTTCAAGTCGGGTCTCAAAACATCTCTTTAGATCTGCATATAACTCCTAACTCCAATCACTCTGTTTTATTAATTTTATCCAATTTATTTTATTTTCATTTTACTTTATTTTATATTATACTGTGAGTGTTATTTCTTGGTTTTTACTGTTTTTATTCTTTTACTGTTTATTTACTATTATTATTGTCTCATTTTATGTAAGGTGACCTTGAGTGTCAGAAAGGCGGCGTCAAATAAAATGTACTATTATTATTATTATTATTATTATTATTATTATTATTATTGTTGTTGTGTGTGGTGCGTCTCAACTGCCTGGCAACCGGTGGGCAATGCCGTCATCTCGTTGGCACGAGCTCTGAGTCATTCACTCCAGAGCCTCTAATCCTCTCTCTCTCTCTCTCTCTCTCTCTCTCTCTCTCTCTCTCTCTCTCTCTCTCTGTCATCACTCCGCCCTTCCCGCGGGCCCAAAGTGCACGAAGCAGCTCTTCTCTGAGCGCTTTGGGCGTGGCTCTCGCACCGTGGACCTGGAGCTGGAGGCCCAGATCGATGTGCTGCGTGACACCAAGCAGAAGTACGAGCACATCCTGTGCCTGGCGCAGACGCTCACCGACCACTTCTGCAACATGGTACAAACACAGCAGGCCCTGGGCGACGCCTTCGCCGACCTCAGCCAGAAGTCCCCAGAGCTGCAGGTAAACAGCACCTGTGTCCCCCGGCAACAGCCTCTGGTTTTGTCTCCTCATTTTAAGATTCTATCTGGTTTTATCTATATTGCTGAATGAGATGTGTACTAGAAAACACTACACTGCTAGTGCTGAATGTTGCTTTGAGATTATTAGCAAATCCAGTCAGATGAAAGTAACTGTATCGTAGGTGGTCTCCTAATGAGTGTAGTACTGAGGGTGCACCAGGTCCACTCAGAAGGCCATGATTGTGGAAGTACAGGAACACACACACATGGTCTCGTGTTCTTCAGGACGAGTTCGGCTACAACGCAGAGACGCAGCGGCTGCTCTGCAAGAACGGGGAAACGCTGCTGGGTGCAGTCAACTTCTTCGTGTCCAGCATCAACACGCTGGTCAACAAAACCATGGACGACACACTCATGACGATCAAGATGTACGAGAACGCGAGGTACGGCGTCCTGAGTGTCAACCCTCAGATCAAACACAAAGGAAGGTTCTAACCCCTCGAACCTGTTTATGGGATAGGAGGGGTTTTTTTTGTTTTGTTGTTTTTTTTATTTTTTTTTTTTTTATGCATTTTCCTAGGTTCCAAATCATCTAGGTTTTCAAACATTGAAAAATGCTTCCACACCACGTTGACTAAGAAGAGTGCTTGCTGATGTGTGTACACGCACGTGTGTTTGTGCAGGCTGGAGTACGACGCTTACAGAACAGACCTGGAGGAGATGAGTGCGGGACCGCGGGACGCTGCTGCCCTGGCACGTATCGAGGTGGCCCAGCAGGAATACCACATCCACAAGGACAAGTACGAACGTCTCCGTAGCGATGTCACCATCAAGCTCAAGTTCCTGGAGGAGAATAAGGTATCTGCTCCCTGAAACCCCACCCTCCCGACCCTGGAACCCCGCCCCCGACCCCAGAACTCCACACCCCTTTATCTCGGCTCCATCTGCAGATGCACTCTGCAGGTGTGCTTTAAGGGTTGAGAGTCGCTGTACCCGGTTGTGATCAATGCTCAGTTTTTGACCATAGGACCACTGTTGA
This sequence comes from Tenebrosternarchus preto, assembly GCA_025802075.1. NCBI lineage: Eukaryota > Metazoa > Chordata > Actinopteri > Gymnotiformes > Apteronotidae > Tenebrosternarchus > Tenebrosternarchus preto. The sequence continues at coordinate 1,090,073 of JAOYMR010000012.1, read as the reverse complement.
CTGGATCCTTTTGGAGGGACACTGGCACAGAGCTCATGTAAAACTCTGCTGTTCCATATAAATATCCCCCTGTACACAGTTGTGTTGGTACCATGTGAGTGTAAGTGCTTGTGAGGGTGGTCAGTGGTGCTCCTGGGGTCAGAGACTGACCAGAGATGAACAAGCAGGAAGGTGACTGACGAATCATGTGTCCGAGACTACAGCCCACAACCCTACACTTGAAAATGTCTGTCTCTGTCCTAGTGGGAGTTTCTCATAAAGTTTTAGTATCATCTAATACAAAAAGTTTGTTTGCTATCCAGCATTCACCTGCGTTAACATGTTAATTACCCCGAATTCACCTGTGTTAATGTGTTAATTACCCAGAATTCACCTGCGTTAACGTGTTTTTGGGCGGGCCGTGCAGGTGAAGGTCATGCACAAGCAGCTCCTCCTCTTCCACAACGCAGTCTCCGCCTACTTTGCCGGCAACCAGCAGCAGCTGGAGCACACGCTCAGGCAGTTCAGCGTGAAGCTGAGGCGGCCTGGGACCGAGCGGCCTTCCTGGCTAGAAGAGCAGTGATGGGGCCCTCTGGTCTCCGCAGACGTAGACCAGCCGGCCGGCCGCGCCTCCTAATGCATGGAGGTTCCCAGCTGGGAGACGGACGGACAGACAGACGTCGAGAGCGTGCGCTGTTTCCACACCGTGAAAGCGGACCTGGTTTATTTGAAGCCAGCTTTTATTTGGAGGGACTGGAAGGGAATGAGGCACTTTCATCTTGCATCTTTTGTCTTTGTACTGAGATTCCTGACATTATTTTGGGTGGGTTTTTTTTTGTTTTGTTATATATATATATAACATGCCCATATATAACATGTCCATGTATGTGGCAGACATCTTCTAGGGCAGTTATTTTAATCGTCTTTAATTTTGAGTGAGTTGTTTGGTGTGTGTGTGTGTGTGTGTGTGTGTGTGTGTGTGTGTGTGTGTGTGGGCAGCAATGCTAACTGAAGTGGATCATTAGGATGGGGCATGTTCAAAATAACTGTTTACAATACATGTTATAAAAAAGGTAATTAATGTATATTATTGTGTAAATTACAGTGTAAAGTCCCACATATCAAATTAAACACATTTTGAAAAGATTGTAGCTTTTTGGATGAGTGACTTTATCAGTCTCTCTTAGCTAGACTCTGTTTTGAGTCAGTGATTCACTTTATCAGTCTCTCTTAGCTAGACTCTGTTTTGAGTCAGTGATTCTCACTTTATCAGTAACTATTGGCTACTCTCAGTTCTGACTTCCACACAAATCCCCAACAAAACTGCATCAGTGATTCTGCCTGATTTCTTTTGTCGTGGATGGATAACGTTCAAACTGTGGATAATCTCCCTCTCATCTCCTTTTAACACCTCATCTTGCACCACTGGCTGGTGCTTTGAGATTATCTCTCTAAGTAGCTGTGGTTCACAGTTCATTAATCTCCAGTCTTCATGACTGGCTCATTGATCTTTTAAAATACCACTATAGTGTTTAATAAGCTTTGTGTTAATTGTGATCAAATGGATTTTTATTTTTTATTTTTTTAGAAAGTGGAGGAGAAAAGTAAGAATTTCTATTTACTGTGTTTTTTTTTCTTTCTATTTTTCCTACTTAAACGGTTCATCAGATGTTCTTGTTGAAGCTTTATTTCTCAACATATTTTTCTGTTTTGTAATACATTTTGTCAGTCAGGATCAGAATTCTGTTTGCCAGAACATTTTGCGTCCAGAAATTTGCTTTGCTGTGTGTGACAGGACACACAGGACACAAGTCTACTGACATTTCTGACACCTATTAAATACACAAGCCAGAGGGCTAGAACACAACACCACAACACACACACACACACACGTAACATTAGGGAGGATGCAGGAGTAAACAAAGCGTAAGTCGATGAAGCTCAAATAGGCCTAATGGGTTTGTATCCAAAGGTCAAATGCTGCAAGATGTCAGATTATGAAGTAGGTCATTGTATTTTACGATTGATTTATTGGTTTTCATAAAGGCACAGCCAACACAACATACCCACTGTCCTTTACATGTCTTTGTTTTGACTTTAAGTCTTATATTTTGAGTTCAGATTAAGTGACTTGTCGTTAAGATGGATATGTTTTGTAGTTGCAGTTATGATGCAGTTACATTTTTATAATTGTAAATGTGCGTTACCTTGTAAGGAAGTGCTAGCAGTTAAGAGTTTTCTGTTTAAAACACGCAGTTGCTCCAGTCCTGGTATGGTTGAACCTTATCCTTTATCTACTCCTCTAATTTGATGCCACAGACATTGAAACGTTAAAAAGTTGCTCTTCCAGAGGGGAGCAACCAAAATATCTGTAAATATTGTAAAGTAATTTTGATTCAGTACAACCCAGTAATGTTCATCCCTCTGTTCTATGATCTTTCTTGAACACTGAAGCTAAACTAAAAGAGTTCATTAAGAAAAGCAGTTAATATACTATTCTTGTCTTCTGCTCAGTGTCGTTTGTATCTCAACTAGTTTTATTTAAATTTACAAAGGGGGAAATAACTAGGTTACGATTACGCTACAAGGTTCGACTGCACCCAAACTGAAGTAACTAAATTGTTCTATACTAAAGGTAACGACGTGCCCAAATTTCACCGAATTTGTTTCTGACAACGAATACAAAGTTTGCGGAGATTAGTGCTGACTAAATCACAACGCACACTGATTCGTGGTGGAGGCTTTCAAACGACAATCTTGTTTAATTACGTAGGCTCTGTCTGACGGAGACCGAGGGTGTGACTGGGCGTGCTGAGGGAAAACCTCAGGTGAGCTTTCCACCACTTCCCATCGAGCGGTTGAGCAGACGCGCGTCAGTACGGAGCTTCTGGAGCTCCTAGGGCAAACACGAGTCGAAACACCCAAATTCCACTAAATTAGGCTCTATTGTTCAGTTTAAGGAGGTAAGTGTCTGTTTCGCCGTCCTTGTAAGAGTACGAGCTACTACTTTCCGATGTTTGTTCCGTAAACCGCATAACGAATGTAAAGATTTAACGAATAGCCGGATTTTACGCGCAGCTAGAGCTATTATTCTCTTCTTCCTCTTTTAAAAAAAAAAAAAGGTTACGTTGAATCTGCCAACTGTGACGTTTTGACCTTTCGTCAGTTTCCCTGACAGTGTGGGCGATCAGGAGCTTTTACCATGAAGAAAAAGACGGACCTTCATCTATAGTGTGCCCAGCTGTCAAAAATGATGGCCGAACCACTGCCGCCACCACCTCCACCTCCTCCTCCACCTCCTCCTCCTGCTCCACCACCTCCACCACCTCCTCCTCCGCCGGGTCTCGGCGGGAAGCCGCTGGCCAGAGGTTCCAGGGGGAGCTCCAGGATGCGCAGCTTTAACTGGGACGCCATACCACAGGACACCGTGCTCGGCAAACACAACATATGGACCTCGGAGAAGAAGAAGGAGTATGAGCTGGACACGCAGCACATGGAGGAGCTCTTCAGCCACAGAGAACAGGCCAGCAGCCCAAGCAGAAGCTCTGGACGGCGCAACAGGGCCACGACGAGCAGCGGCCAGCCGGCAGGAGTGGTCAGTGGTTTGTTTGTCTTCTTTCTTGCTTTGTTTTCATTGGTTTATTTATTTGTTTTTATGCAATAGACAGCATGCAGCATCCCGTATGTGATGTTGATTCAGTCGCTCCTAGCATTGACTGTCCATTGTGAGCCTGTAAGATCGTGATGTTTTCTGCTCACCTTTAGCGCAAAAAGATCTTTCAGTGTCAGCTTTTCATGATACTTTCATGATACTAATTTTTCAGTATTTTAAGTCAGCTCTGTAGTGGCCTATACTGGGCAACTGTAAACCAGTCACTGAAGACGATGGTTAAGCGTTCTGTTTTAGTCCGTATTTCAGTCACTCTTAACATAATCTGGTTAGTATACTCTGACTTCATTTTCTCAGAACTGGTGTTTTCCTGGAAAAAAAAAAAACATCACTGTGACTTTTGGATTATTTTATTTCTGTGGGCTGAGCTGTTTTTAAGTGTGGGATATGGTGGTGTAATCATAATATGGTGTTGCTCTGGCATGCAGGGTTTCAAAACATCTTATCTGATCCAAGTGCTTTTGCTGGTAGTTGGACAGACCTTTAAACGGCTTCTGTTCATTTCATGAAAATCACATGTATCTGTTAATGGTGTAGGATAAATGCTTCTACATTTTGAACAACATTTAATTTCTTTGATCTACACCCTCTGAAGTCATTTGATACACTTGATACTTCTTTGTATACATTGGCTAGTTGGGGGTATTACTGTCTTTCATTAGTAGCTTTGCTTTTGACTGATACTGTAATGTGGTAAACCTTATTTTATTAGCTGTTTGACTGTAATTGTTCTGTGGTTTTTCCGTGCATTGTGCCAGCAACAATAAGGATATGTTTGTTACAGAAACACATATTTTGTGTGTGACATAATCAGACTTTTAGATCCCTTCTGTATAATAAACCCTCAAAAAGGCACAGTGTGCAGGATTTGGGGGTCATCTGTGTTAATCTGTGTTAATCTGTGTTAATCTGTGTTAATCTGTGTTAATCTGCAACGAACCCATGTACTATAGTCAATAATCAATAACACTGATGAGCGTCTGTCTGTCTGGGTTTTGTGTGTGTGTGGTCGTATGTGTGTGTGTACGTGTGTGTGTGTGTGTGTGCGCACGTGTGTGTGTGTGCACATGTGTGTGTGTGTGTGTGTGTGTATGTGTGTGCGTGTTATCAGGTGACTATTCTCAACCCAAAGAAGAGCATGAACATTGGCATTTTCCTCAAACAGCTCAAGAGGTGAGTGTTTTTTGGCCTGCGGGACCCACGAGACAGTGAAATCCAGCCCGCCCGCTTCCTGTAAGGTTCAGGGCAGGGTTTCCATGGAGACACACCTCTGAGCAGCCGCATGTCTTGGCAAGCAAGGCATTTGAAAATTGCCTTACTTTACCAATGGAAACCGGTTGTTATTCTCCGAGCTAAAAGGGGTTAAATCATTGGCTGCTTTAAGCATTGTCATGAATAGATTAGCTCAGGTGGGACAGTATGACAGACTTTGAGTCGTGAATTGATCAATATTTAGATGCCAGAGTGTCTCAACAGTTTGTGTATATACATAAGCGTGGGTGCTTGTGTGTTTCTGTGGTAGCATGCTGGAGCTTGTTCTGTGGGAACATGCTTTCTGTACTTAACAGGATGATCTGAAGGTCCAACCTCAGCCGTTCCCTTTGCTAACTAACCTAAAGTGTGGAACGTGGAAGTCAGGGTGGTGACCACTTCCCCCGCTACCAGTTCAGCAATCGCATCACGTGTGCTCGGTGCAGTTTTGCTGCTCTGTAAGCTGCATCTGGCCCCCGTGTACGTGAGTAGGAGCCGTATCAAACCCCTGTAGCTATTTGATTTGCCGCTTGCTCCGCCCTGATTGGTTGAAGCCAAGCCCCCCCCCCCGTGTACATGAGTAGGAGCCGTATCAAACCCCTGTAGCTATTTGATTTGCTGCTTGCTCCGCCCTCTCGTGACAACTGCTTGATTGGTCCTTTTCTGCCGAGACAAAGATTTATTGGCTTCAGAGCCAGCAGAACAGAGTTAACCATGACCTGCAGTACCGATTCATGAATTGACTTGTCCTTGTGGTTGGAAATAGAAATGTAACCTCTGATAGTCATGGACTCAGAGCAGGGGTTGAGTGATGTGACACATTGTTCTTAATCAGATTAATTACATCTTCATGCCTAGTATTTCTAGAATCTTGACAAACTTGCATTTTTAAATAGACATTTAGACCAGTTATAGAGAATCTGCAAACAACAAACAGTGTTGTCATGGTGTCAGCTCTTACCTCATTCTTTATTATATATTGTTATTATATATTATATATTCTGTCCTCTTCATCCTTCTTAATTATTGTATTTTTGTTGAAATAACACTGTTTTTTTGTCATTTACAACTATTTTTGTATAAGTATTTAAATAATTAAAAAGTAATCAAATAATAAAAGAATTCCAACAAATCTTAAGATTCTTGTTAAAAACTCCAGGCATTTGTACTTTCCAAATTATGTCTAATAAATTACATATAATAAATTATGTGTAATAAATTTCCCCACAGGTCAGTGAAGGAATTGATAGAAAACATCTGTAAAGGCAGAACTGAAGTATTTGGCTCTGGGAAACTGCAAGAGCTCTTCAAACTGCTGCCTGACACTGGAGAGGTGTAGTTATTTACAAATTGCAATACACACAATGCACCAAATCCTGGGAGAAAAACCTAAATGTCACGTTAGTGTTTGCTATGTGGTGGTTCATGCAAACTAATATACAGGTGTGGCTTTTGCCAAGTGTAGTTCATAATAATTTAGTATTTTCTGTGAAGATCAAGCCATGATTTTGTGTGTGTTGTGTGTGTGTGTTGTTATGGCTCCAGGTGAAACAACTTCTTGCTTTCAAAGGAGACTCCTCAGCCCTCACTGAAGCAGATGAGTTCATGGTACAACTTGTAAAGGTTCCAAGGTGAGTCAGCACTCACAGACAAAACTCACAGATAATACTCACAGGCAATACTAACAAACAGTATTAGCAGATATTACTCACAGAGTCAGCACTAACAGTCAGCACTCACAGACACAGCTCAGTCAGCACTCACAGAGTCAGCACTCACAGAGTCAGCACTCACAGTCAGCACTCACAGTCAGCACTCACAGTCAGCACTCACAGTCAGCACTCACAATCAGCACTCACAGTCAGCACTCACAGACACAGCTCAGTCAGCACTCCCAGTCAGCACTCACAGAGTCAGCACTCACAAAGTCAGCACTCACAATCAATGCTCACACAGACAGCACAGAGTCAGGCCTCTCAGAATCAACACTTATGTTCTTTATAGTGCAGATGTTTGTAATTCATTCAGTTCATTTTGGAAGTTGCTTACCTTTTTCTGTTAAAGACAGTTTGACTTTATATACTAGAGTTTTACTTGCCATCCATTCTAATGAAGCACAGATCTCGTTTAGCCTCATATAAATTCCATGATGTTCAATTTTCCTTTTATCTTTTTTCATTTTTCAATATTTTTGTTTCAGATGTTTCTTTAAAAGACTTTGCGTGTGACGGCTTTGACTTATCTCTCCTTCCCTTTTCATCTCCAACTAGCTATGAGGAACGAATCAAGTGTTTAGTCGTGAAGGACGAATTTCCCCATTTTATGGAGGAGGTGAATCACTCAGTCGACATTATGACTGCTGCTGGAAAAGGTAACATAACGCCATCTTCATCCAGGTTCTTCTATCTAGAGTCTTCTGCGTACGTGTGATTTTATCTCCCTCTGAAGCCGTCCTGAAGAGCCCTGGTGTGGCACATTTCAATTCCTTGTTTCCTCACTCCCTTCCCACCATCACTCCTTAATCATCACCTAATCAACAAACACGGGGGTGTTGTAGGTATGGAAAGGTGGGGATCACCGTCACTAGGCAGCACTGGGAATTGGCAGGAATTGGCAGAGCTGGCAGTTAACCTGCATTAACCTGCCCCCCTTCAACCAAACCCAATAATTACATCCATTCTGCACGGCATTGTCCTCTTCCACTGTTACATCACTGACCTCATTCATTCATGGTTATTCGTTTATTTATTTCTCAATCTTCCTCTTGCTGCTTAGCACCTGACTGCTCATTTCCGTCACACCTACTTCACTTCACCGTCATTCCCATTCCCTCTCTAACTTACACCGGTTAATGTAAATATTGACGCTTCACGTTAGATAGAGATGACACTTTGATAGAGATTGGTCTTGTAACTAGCAAAGCGCCAAAGTTGAATTTAATCTAAAGAAACGACTTGGTCAAAAAGTTCTTCGGTTACTAACTGAAGAACATGAAAATGAAAGTGAGGAACCTCTCATTAATGTGCAACCTTCATCATTGTAAGGAACATTAATAAAGTAGAACTGCTAATTTAGCTATACACTCATTTAAATAATGAATATTTAACAAATCATTTAATTCTGTTTTTATTGCTGTGGTATTCAGTAGATGTGCCCCAAATATAACAAATGTGAAATGTATTTTTTTTGTTCCTATTATTATTATTATTCAATTTTTCTGTGCTATTTTAATCATTTATATTTAATTGATCATTTTCTGTTTAAATGGTTTTATGTAACATTCCCTTTTTGTGATTAATTAGGTCCTACAATGTCCTAAGATTTGTTATTATTTTATTCACTATGTCTGTGTAAAGCACTTCGAATTGCCAGTGTGTATGAAAAGTGCTATACAAAAAAATTGGTTGTTTGTTTGTTTACATTGCATGTGATATAGTAGTCCTTGCATCCATATGTGCGTAATATGCAGTAGTACTGTGCATGAGAGAGTTTTTCCTCCAGCATCTGGATATTTTTATACAAGCGGTGGCATTGTATACTATATCCACCTAGTAGTTTCCAGAAACTAAAAACAGACTAACGCTGGAACATATTAGTTGCTCTCTGACTTAACATAATAATTATTTTTTTGTATGCACACTAATATACTCGACTGAAAGCTTCAGGTGATTTCAGTCTTTGTAGTGGGAATAATGGCCTGATGTGGTTTGCATGCTGCTCTGCAGACTAACTTCTCTTTCTTTTGTTCAGAGCTGCTGGACTGTTCTGATCTGCACTCCATCATCCTTCTGGTGTTAAAGACTGGAAACTACATGAATTCTGTGAGTACTTCTTCTTCTGCTGGTGCAATAGCACGGGAGGATCGCTTGCACAGCCTAAGATTAACCTTTGACCTGCGTCACGCTCTGTCCCGCTGACCTTTGACCCGTGTCCAGGGCAGTTACGCGGGCAGCGCGGTGGGATTCCGCATGACGTCGCTCCTGAAGCTGGCCGATACAAAAGCCAACAAGCCCGGGATGAACCTGATGCACTATGTTGCCATGGTAATGAAAACCTTGTCAAGTGATGCAGGGATGCACAGTATGGTGCTGACCTTAGCAATGCTGATAGGACAGAAGGTGTGTGTGAGAGTGTTTGTATGTGTGTGTGTGTTGGTGTGGGTGTGTATGTGCTGTGAGCTTCCTCAAATTCTAGATAATTCAGTTTTTTTTTCATGGCATTTGCTTGATCCAGCAAACAGGTAAATCCAGTAAATAATTGTAATCACAGTAATACAGGCCAGTTTTGAACTCTGTCACCAGGGTCCGTGTGTGGTTTTTCTCCCTATCGCACCCCTGCAGTGAACAGATAAGACAGGCAGTATCTTTACTTTTTTACTATTACTGTCCCTCTAGTTCACTTTCTTTCCATTCCCCTTGCCAGCAAGCGCAGAAGAGTGATCCAGCTCTCCTGAGGTTTCCTGAGCTGCTCACGCACGTTGGAGATGCAGCAAGGTACAGAACAATGTCTAACACCTACACAGTTTAACATCTACACAGTTTAACACCTACAGTTTAACACCTGCACAGCTTAACACCTACACATTCAAACACCTGCTTCTGATTTGTTGTAAGAACATTAGTCCATTAATGTTGGGGAAAAAAGCAGTCCTGAAAACGCTGCTTCGTTTCCTCCTGGAGTTGAAAGTTTTTAGAGTTTTTAGAGTTTCTAGAGTTGTTACAGTTGTCACAGTTTGTTGTACTGATCACTTATCCTCCTCCCCTTAGTTTGATTTACCTTCAGTTATGCAGGGCCTTCAAACACGTGCCTTTCCAGTACGTGGTGCAGAGTTATATCATAGAGGGCTCCATTAGTAACATGTGTTCATCCTTTTGCAGAATCCATAAACAGGAAATCGAGGCGGAATTCCAAAGCAAAGTGCGTGAAGTCCAGGAGGCCATGAAAGGAGCTGATAAGCAAGCTGACCTGGCTGCACAGATGAAAGACTTTTTTATGGTGCGCCCGACACGATTTTCCATCTGCTGAATTCCTCGCTCACACCATAACGAACTTTTAAGAGTCGCCTAACGACGGACAGATTGCAGAATCACAAAAAGAGAACCTTCTGAAACTGTTACTTTTACTCAGTTGCATTCATGCCATATTTGTTGGACAGAATGTCGATTCCAGACATCACTGGCGACTCTAGTTGGTCATAATCAGATCGCATTCTTGGATCGTGCTCAGAGGCTGTAAGACTGCATAAAATGTTTGCCTCTGAAGATATAATGGCCTGTTGTAAAGTCCTACAGGTGGTCCCTGTTGGGATAGAGTCCCCACTGGGCAATCCTGCTGTGTTCATGACTTATGTCCTCCCATTGCCTTCAGCATGCAGAGACCAGAATCGCTGAAACAGATGCTTCCTTCAGAAACCTGAGCGCCATCACCGTGTCCGTGGCCGAGTATTTCTGCGAGGATCCGGCCGAGTTTAAGTTGGACGAGTGCTGCTCCATCTTCCACTCCTTCTGTGAACGTTTCAAGCGAGCCCTTCAGGTAAAGTTCTTGACTGCTGCTACAGGGCTGTGCTGTCATACTAAATCTTCTCTTGAAGTGTAATGAATTCTGTATTTAAACTCCAAGGACTTGCTAGCACCAGTTACTTCTCTCTCAACGTAGCTTCATAACTTTTATATTAGTTTCAGTGTGGCTTACAGAATAACTAACAGTAGCTATTTAAAAATATATGTTTTAAGATTATTTAAGATATATGTTTTAACATGAAGATTAGTATACTTTGTGGTTAATTATGTTTTGGGTATTACATATAGTTATAATAAACTGCAATTAATGAGCATCTCTAACTTTCCACTTTTTGCCCGGTGCAACTTTCAAAATTCTGCTCCACATTTTTCCTCAGGAGAACATGGAGCGCGAGGTGGCTGAGGTGAAGCGAAGACAACGAGAGAGACTGCAGTCCGTATCCAAGCGTCGGTCCATTGCCACCTGTTCCGCACGGGACAAGGACATGGAGGGGGTAGCACTGGAATCGGTTCTCCAGAAGTTCCTCGTCACCCATGGCTCCAGCAGGAGAGCCAGGACTCCCTCACCCATAGGGAAGGGTCCCAGACTCGCTGAGATCACCTCACAAGATAACTGTTTCTCCAAAGGCCCCAAAAAGCCCTGTAATACAGCAAATGTATTCCAGGCATCCTCAGATAAGGAGAATGTGGAGGACAGTGGGGAGCCGATCTCTAAAAAATCAGATACCAAAATATCAAGTCCTTCTTGGAGAAGATCTGGGAGCATCCCGCCGCAGAGCAACCGAGCGCTGGTGATGACGAACGAAGATGAGGAGGGTCAAATGCCTGAGGAAGATGCACAAAAACTTAGGGAGGTGTCACAAAAGGTGCTACGTTACCAGTCTAGCCGAGGGAGCGCGTCTTCAGGGGAGTACATTTCGCCCCTCACCTCTCCATACAAACGGTCCTTCCAGGACAGGGATAAGCTGCTGTCTGTTTCGACTGTCGAGGATGCCCCCAAACCCACTGTAAACTCACTGGTTCTGCTCGAGAGGAGCCCTGCTGAGATAAACCGGCGACACACCATCGCCCTGCCCACCAGGGCATCAGAATGCAGCGAAAATGAGGAAGATCTGTTCGTCCCCAGCAGCTCAGCAGATGGGAGATTGCGTGGAGCTCAGAATCCACCTTTGGGAACCATAGGGAGGATGAAGTCCGCAGACAGCTGCCTGCCTCCCGCAAACATGGAGGTCACGTTGGAGACGGTTCCGGACGAGCCCGGCGACGCGGGAGGCGGCTCTCTGAGTGCCTCGGATGAGGTGGACTCGCCGGCGCAGGCGAGCGAGGCAGAGGCGGAGCCAAAGCCTGAGGAAGGTCCCTCAGTCTCGCGACGGGGTAACACGTCTCGAAGCAGCCAGGGCAGAGAGAGATCTCGCGTTTTATCCTTCTTTAAGCGCTTCGGTGAAAAGAACAGGATGAACAGCAAAGAAATCGAATCCAGCAGCGTGGATCCATAACAAGCACTCCTGCTCAGGAAAACACTCCAGTGCTCTCAGACATGGATGTCATTGGATGTAACTTGATATATGTTTTCATTTCACAAGAAGCAAACAGTATAAATGGTATCATAGAAGTGATAATGCACCTGCAAAAAGACACCATTTACTGGTAATATTTATTTCGTATTTCAGTGGCCTATAGAGATGTTACAAAGCTGTAATGACACAAATATTTCACTAGGATGCGCTGTTTGACAGAGATGTGTTCTTTTTAGAAGGCGTCAGTTCAGGAGGAAATGTAGAATGGCTTTTTCATCAAAAATAGACAAAACTGAGGGTAGACTTCCTTGGCACAGTAAGAAGCAACCTGTATCCAATCTGATGAAAAGGAAGCTGTCCTGTGTCCTGCATGCAGACAATCACAGAGCTGTAAAATCGTTTAGATCAGCTTCACCTCTCAATTTAGGATTGCATGGTGTGGGCAGTAAGTGCATCTGTATTGCAACTTACTACAACTGCAATAAACCTTGTGATTTATTAAAAACACATTAGTGAATCCGTGATCAAACGAGATGCGCTTAAACACTGGCCTGTATTATTTAAACACACACACTCAAATGCATACATTACTTGTGATGGCTGGGATTTTGCACACGCCCACACAGAACTCATCTGGCTGACATTATTGCAACACATACAAAAAGGCTACAGTTTGTTAGAGGGCTAATTTGCATATTGCTGCCCGGTGCAATATCAGTATTGTGAAGACTGATGGAGATTAGCAAACGATGCACTGAGCCTCGGGACCGTGGACTCATTGCTTGAATTTAACGGATGATAAAGTGGGATTTATCCTCGATAAAAACGCTCAGAGCTTAGAGAAGGACAGAGTTACCTTCTGGAGATCCCTGATAATGTGGTGTGATCGGGACTGGCCAGTAAACTGGCATGTGAGTCTGCAGCCCTCCATTCCCAACCGCCCGGGGCTACTGGATGAACAGGGAGGGGGAGGGGGGAGGGGGAGGGGCTGGGCTCCTCCCCAGGGAGGCTGCAGAGGGACAGGGCTTATATGAGGTGGCAGGGAGGAGCTAAAAATGTTGCTTCTAGACAACGGATGTAACAGCATATTGTTTTACATAGCAGATCATCCTGTATTTGGACAGTTTTTTTCAGGAGGCTTTGAACTTGTTGATAAAAGAAATACCTTTAAATTCTAATATCCTGTTGAATTATGTTTAATTACGTGCACAAATTTGCTGAAATATCTTACAGGCATTGCCTTTACAATTTAGAAAAATAGTGTTTGCTTTGTTAATTTTAAATATGTGAAAATGTCAATTGTCTGAAGCCAAATTATTTGAACTTATACTATTTCTCACGACATCCAGTGATGCAGCAGAGTAAATATCCCTGGTGTGATGATGCCATAACCGAACACACAGAGGCCACGCAGGTGTACAGTGCAGCTCGGCCTGTGTCATAGTGTAATATCTGCTGACGTGGCTGAGGGTGGCAGCCTGCTCCTACCATCTGGCTGGATGCAGTCTCCATGGCAACCCCCCCCCCCTTCTCCTTGAAAGCCGAAGATGTCTTTACCTCCCCCATCCAAGACTGTAAATAGCGCCTGACCCTCAGACTGTTCTGGCTTCATTGTACCTCGCTTCTGTCCCTCATATCCTTCAACCCTTCATCTTTAGCCTCGTGCTTTAGTGAGTCATTGCCTCCGTGACCTCTATACGCATGCGATGCATGATTACGCTTGCAGACGCTGGTTTTAAACGGCATCAGGAAAAACCCAGAACGTTAATAAAGACAAAAGGGTTTGAGGGTTACGTCAGGTTTGAGGAGCTGTATTAGAAGAAGGAATCCGCAACTGACATTTTACTTCTCTTTCGTCTCATTTTTATCTAACACATAGATGCTCCGTCCGAAAGTTGGTGCTGTAGATTTAACGATATTGTGCTAATCTAGATTGTGTGCTTTAAACCATGACTGGGCGTCGCACTTTAGTCCGTGCCTCTGCAGTAGCTAAAAGCCCTGCGAGATTTTGCATATTCCAAAAGTCCATGTATCCTATTGGACATTGTATCTCATCACAATGTTATGCGGTCCAATCATTTAGCGTTTGACGCTTATTCCCGCCCTCGTGGCCCTCCTTCAATCTCAGTCCACGGTTTCCTCCCAGCGTCTCTCACAGAGAAAGGATTACTCGTTATTTTCTAGCCGTTATTGTTCATTTCTGTGCATGATATCAGTAAATTGCAAGCGTTGATGGGATGTTGGCGTTACTTTAATTCCATACAGAATTTCACGTGAGTTCATTTTTTCCTTTTTACTGCCGCTTGTTGTCAAATTAGATTCGTTTGGACGTCCCAGTCTTCGTTGAATGTGATTTTTTTTGACGGGGAGGATGAATAATTCAGTTCATGTTATCTAATGTGATTCTCTACTTGCCACCAATCGCCCTGTTTTTGTAAACGGCTCGTGCGATTGTTAGCTAGTATTTTCAAAGAGCAGAAACGGGTGCGCACGAGATCTTGAAATTGGAGACATTAGCACAAAACGGAGACGCGGGCACCATATTTACAAACGCCGGGTTGTGTCGAACGCAGCACTCTCCCGTTGCGGACAGCTGGTGGCGAGACATCTGTCTGATTTTTGAGAGCAAGAGTCATGTTTCAAATATATGGTTGTCCTTCCACCCTGATGTCAGCCGTGGTTAACGTCACGCACATCTGTTGACGTATCTTCTTCCAGTCCACCCCGTCTTTTGACCGCTTGTGATTATTTACTCAGATCAGTCTGGAGCACTGAAGCACCAACAACTAACGCAGAAGACCGGCGATACAAACGTGCACAAGTCCTCGCGGGTGGCGGGGGTCGCGGTTACAGGCCTTAACCGTCAGTGCGTTATTAGTGTGACCCTGTGCGAACAGCGCGTTTATAGGTAGTGGTCTGGACATCCAGCTTGAAGCATCTGTCACACAGTGAGAGGCAGAACATGCTCAGCTGCTCTCTCGATAATAATCTTGTTATTTTAGAGTTGGATAGCAAAATTGGCCACAATATAAAGCGTTTCACCGTAAATTAAGGGCGTCCGACGTTTTTGAATTCAGCGACCAGCCCTTTTCGCGTTTTTGAGGTCTGAACCATTTTATATGGCGAAAATTGTGTTGCTTGGCCCAAGGGTGGTTGACATGGCAGTTTATAATGGGTACCCTTGTTTTAGGATCACCTATAATTTTTTTAAAGTATGGGTTGATTTGACTTTTTTCCACGCGTGTCGAACTCATTAACTCAACAGCAGTGGCATGCACGCGAGGGGAGCCGCATAGACCCGATCACTGGTCCTGTTTATTGTGCCTTTGAAGGGGCTCGGAAAAGTGATGTGGCACTGCGCAAAAGCTAAAACTTCAACTTTCCCAACAGCGCAGGTACAGTTTGCATGTGCGTCACCAAGAGAAACACGCGAGATAATCAAAATGCCAATCCGATCACACAATGTTGTGTTTTTGTGCACAGTGCGCAACGTTTTGCACTAACGCCAAACTGTTTCGCTCGTCTAAACTGCGTGCGAGATACTTACGTCTCATCATGCATATGACGATAAAAAAAAAACGTTATGGCGAAAGGTTATAAAAGCAACAGTTTGATACCTATATCAAGTCGATGCGTCATTTTTAGTTAGGTAATCACATTTGTCTAAATCTTTCCTGTCTATCCAGTAATGCTAATTACAGTCATTAAGTGCTTACGAGCCTTGTTTTTCTGTTCGAGTTTGGAAATATCCCCATACAACCCCCGCGTGCATCACTTTATGTCTCGCGCTAGCCAAAGTCTGCGCGCGCTTCTACTTAAAAGCTTAAATTGGACCCACTGCAGCTTCAAATGGCCTGGGTAAATCAAATCGATGGGTGATACAAAACAACAACCTTTGATTTGTTATCCTCACTGAATGTCAGCTTAGTGATATTCTGATGGCACATACGTGAATCACCTTCCAGCAAGCACAGTACCTCCTTAACTCCAGCATGTCTTTAATACGTGGTTATGGACGCTAAAAAAATTCCGTCATGGGTTTAGTGCAGTGTTAACGACAACAAAATGTTTTCCCTTTTCTTTATTTTTTGTAATGTGTGTCGTCATACTCATGACTGTATAGACTGTATATTTGACAGTCTAGGTCTGTATTTTGTTTTAATAACCAACCACACGATCTTACATCTGCAAGTTAAGCTGTATTATGATGTATGATACAGTAAATATCATCAATAACCCGGTCACACAGCAAATGTCTTCCAAGAATTTTCTCACACATTCCAAGCGACAGACAGATCTGTTGTATTTTTTGATGTTTCATTTCTATTGGCCACCATGTGCAGTGGATGACTAATATAAAGAAACATGTCTCTCTTAAGATGGAACTGAAGTAGCTCTCAGCATGAGGCAAGAGTTCATAAAACTTATAAAATGTATAAGATCAGGACCAATCAGCTACTGCACAGGCAGGTATCAGCCCAGGATGTGGTTATGCTCCGGGCAGAGTGTTGAGGAACCAGCCCATGCCTGGACTTCCTCACAGACATCAGGCATCCCATGCACTCTTAGCTGAAATGTTTACCATAACGAATGAGGCCTTCAGCAAAATCCAGAGTCCAAAGTCTGGCATGTTGATATGGTCAGCAGAATTAAAACTCAGTAACTAAATTGCATGAACTTCTGGAAGCACAGTGGGGTAGGTGGAGGGGTGTTTGTTGAAGGCACCAGTTAGGATATATACTGTGAGGGACATATCACCCAAATGGATGGAAAGCTTTTAGTACCACAGGAACAGAATCCGTGGTTAGGTAGTTCACTGTTGAGCCTCTAACAAGGAACAGTAGATGCACCTCCAAACCAGAACAATTTCCAGAGTGGAGAAAACAAAGGAACTGGCTGTAAAATATAAAGCCATGGAAACGGTGCGCCAACTATAACTGCAGCAGGAAGTAGTGCTTGGCAAAATAAACTGCAAAATAAAATGGATAGATTCTTTAAAAAAATAAATAAATAAACTCTAAAATTACGCTTGGACCAATATACATAGATTAACACTGTAATGTTCTGGGAAACCAGCAGGATTGACAGCCAGAGGAGGAGGATAACACTGGGAACGGACCAGTGATAGCACTAAAACAACACTGGGAACGGACCAGGGATGGCACTAAAATAAGTGTGAAGTCATGCTTCAGTACTTGTGGCTAGACATGTTTTGAAACTCTGGAGGGCAGGAGAAGTTCTCAACATTACAGCCACAGTCTGAGGTATTGACCTTTCCCTGCAACATCAGGAAAAAACTGTGTGTGTGTGTGTGTGTGTGTGTGTGTGTGTGTGTACAGGGTATTTACATCACTTGCTACATCACATATCGTGTCACAGTGTGACTTTGTTGGTTCAGTGTCTTGCTCCTGACTGAATCACGCAGTTTGCGGCAGTCCTTAGGAACGAAACAGGGCTGTGCTTGTTTGCTCTGCCCTGAGATGTCATCCTGTTCACAGCACTCTCCCAGGCAGAGATGTCATCCTGTTCACAGCACTCTCCCAGGCAGAGCACGGCCCAGCCACACAGATGACGGCTCTGACGCTTTCAG
Source organism: Tenebrosternarchus preto (assembly GCA_025802075.1). Lineage (NCBI taxonomy): Eukaryota > Metazoa > Chordata > Actinopteri > Gymnotiformes > Apteronotidae > Tenebrosternarchus > Tenebrosternarchus preto. The sequence goes on along the minus strand of JAOYMR010000012.1, from coordinate 1,072,547 downwards.
CTTGGTTACATCACTACATCACTTGCTTGCTTTTGCAAATGGGAAAGAAGCAGGTGAAGCCTGAGAATCTTACCTTGCCTGCGGCAAAAATGCTTTTCAGAAAATGCCCAAAATATTTATTTATTTTATTTTTATTTTTTTTTGATGAATCAACTGTGGAGATGAAGCCAAAAAAACAGTTAAATGTTTCTTAAATGTTCATTTATTGAACTCAAAATTCACAGAACCGACAGGCGTCAGTTATCAGGTACAGAGAAATTGCTATCTGGGATGTGTCTTCTTCAGTAGGCTTTCAGAATAAAGGTGTTTCTGTGAGGTTCCTCAGAAGGAACCTTCTTGAACTGGACGTTCTTACTACTTGTCCAAGGGTGCTTGAACAATACTGAACCTTTGCTGTAGTTCCCTGCATGGCTCCAGAAATAAAACATTAGCAGTTTTACTACAACTACTACTACTGACAATAATAATAATATTATTATTAAGTTGATTCCCTACCATGGGGTAATCGGATGGTCTGTTCAGATGTATGTCAGCAGTGAGTAGTACAAATACGGTGGTCAATATAGTGTCTATAGTCTAAGGTATATTTGTCCCTTAATGAAGCAAGATATGCCCCATTCATTAAATGCCAGACCTTTAACCCAAGGGAATTACTGAGTGGGCATTTTGTGGAGGCCTGCTTCAGGATTGAGATGGGCCTGGCTTTGTTTGAGTGGAGGTAGTCATCGAACTCTCAGGGAGATAAAAACAGGATTTGAGCTCTGCTCAGTGGTTTGGAATATAATGACCTTGAGAAAATGATGTTTCGTGTGTGGGTGTGTCTTATGCAGAGGGCTCATGTCAAAATGCCACTCACAGTTTCAGTCATGCATTACCATTAGCTTCAATTACTGTCGGAGTGTGTGACGCTCTCAGTCTGTCTTGCTCTTTGTCAATGTACAGTCTAATACTAGCAACTGTTTGTAAGCCTGTGTGTAAACCTGCATGCTTTTATTTTGAAAATAAAATACATATATTTCACATGTATTATCTTTCACAGTAGTTTAGACAGTGCAGGTATTGCTGGTCCAGCTCTCCAGGTATCCATCCAGACTCTGGTCTGGTTAGCAGACGCTTCACTGTTAGAGGTGAAGCAGTTCTTCACTAACAGTGGCATCATTCTCCAGTTCTAAACCGGTGTCGGTACCTACCCAGTTCTAAACCGGTGTCGGTACCTACCCAGTTCTAAACCGGTGTCGGTACCTACCCAGTTCTGAACCGGTGTCGGTACCTACCCAGTTCTAAACCGGTGTCAGTACCTACCCAGTTCTGAACCGGTGTCGGTACCTACCCAGTTCAGCAGCATGGTGTGAAGTGCACCAGTATTGTTTGCCATAACAACGAATGCTGATGTTACTAATGTTAATGTAAACAGCTGAAACACTAATCATTAACTCTAGTCACCAATCATATCAGTTTGTTTGAAGTGTTTAGCAAACTGCTTCGAAAACATTACTTTCAGTAGCTAGTTAGCTAAGATGCCTACCTACTTAAAACTGGTTAACATAAATTAAAATACAGGCCATTCTGTAAACAGGGTTTCATCAAAACACACTAGACCTGGAAACCTATTCACACAATGTTCATCTAGTGCACTAAATGTAAACATTAGTGTAGCACTTTAACGTCAGTATAACCAACCGTTAGTAACTCTGTTCCTCTGTGTTTTCTTATTGTTATTCTTATTAAAACAACATAAACAACAACAAAACAAATAAACAATGGCAACTGATTTGCATCTCATATATGAGCCACATTTTAGCCGATCAATTTGTACACTGATGCGTGTAAATAACCGATTAGTGGATTGAGGGAAAAGGTTTTGAAATGATTTGCAATGTGACTTTTTTTTTTATGTTGACATGAACTGTGTTCTAGTATTGAAAGTTACTCTTAAGGAGCTAATAGAATAGTACCAGTTTTAGAAATCAGTTTTGTCCTTTATTTTTGAGCTAATTTTGACTGATTTTGACTGATTTTGTACACTGTACAGAGTGAATAGATATCCCTCATTCTTCCTTGCAGCACATTACACACAGTGATTGATAAAATGCCCTTGAATAATTATCCTGTAAACAGCAGGAGCCGGTGGACCAGACTGGAACTAATAGGCAGGAACAAATTCACCCATCTGCTTGTAGGGACATCAGAGCTGAGAGGTTGACCAGAGGGTAGTTTGAGTCATGGGAAATAGACTGAACAGAAGCCAAAGCGCCCCCTGCTGGAGGGGGTATTGCGGGGGGGGGTGTGTCTCTGTATCATGCCAGCACTCAAACTAACTTCAGAGCACCATAACCAAACCCAATTTCACACTTCAGAGGACACAAGATGGGAGTGAGATATGGTCTTACTTTGTCTTCACAGAATAAGAATTTTTCACTTATCCACAATTTATTTATTTTTTTTTTTTGGGGTAATAAATTTCCGTAGTGAAATTCCTGTCGTCCTTTTCCTTTTCCTTGCTGTGCATCTGTTATTTACTTTGCTGAATCACACTGAAAACGATCACATTATTCAGCTCACACTGACTGCTGTAACATCGTGTCGGAGCGCACGAGCTCACGTTCCCAACACAGCCACTGACGACGTGATCCAAATCCCCATGTGAATGAAAGATTCTTTGCAACTTCAGCAGGTCCTTCAGGCTAATGAAATGTGGATAGTCTGAACTGCATCTTAAAATAGAGTAAATAGCAATTACAGTTTGCAAAGCACATCTTGAGGATTATCAAGTTAATTATTCTAAATATATAAAAGCAATTAATGAGATTCTTCCATAACACGTGTTATGAAGTTGAAGTCAAGAGAGTCAAGAGGGGTTTTATTGTCATTCCAGTTACATACAGGTATACAGTCATTCCAGCTATATAAGTGTAAAGTCATGTCAATATGTGTAATGATTCTATCTTCATAATGTGTTAATAGTCACGTTAATAATTCAGCATTGTGGATGGTTTATTGTTATACACGCGTGTTCCGTCAGTTTATATTAGTCATTGCAGGCCGATCTCCTGCGTCTCTCCACACACTCCTGGCTGTAAACGTAGCTTACATAAGGCCTTGCGGTGGTCTCTCGGATGTAACCGAGGAGTTCAGCGATGCGAAACTGTCCAGGATTGAACGTATCGGATGAAATGTTCGCACCGTATTTCTGCCACATTCTTTTGTGCACGCGGCAAAAATAAATCCTGCTTTCCTGCGGTGACGGATGGCACTTGCTGAATACGTGGCGTTTCAGGGCCACGTGCAGAGGAACCGCTCTCACGTGAGAGTGTTCAGCACGAGACACGTGTTCCTCTCTGTGCTCTCGGTATACACTCTCGCTTCCCAGAGACAACCTTGCTCCAGTTCTTGTGCAGTTTGATAACGCCTGTGTTGATACATAACGGTGACGGTACGGGACTGTTACGATACAGGACTGTTGTGATGCGGGACGATTCTTCACCTGTAGCCATGCAGCTTGAGAAGCGAAGTGATCAATCGAAGCAATCAGAGTATGAATTGACTCTCCGCTGTCAGCCCAGACAGGAAGTAGTGGGGGCAAGTGGGGGTTGGGGGGGGGGTCACGTCTGATCTCAGCACACAGGACTCAAGAACAGGCAGAGCAGTGCAGATTCCTGCCTTCTTGAGGTCTTCCCTGATTGGCAACCGGCACGGCAGTCGGATCGAACACCGCCCCGGCAGGGAACTCATTTATCATGATGGCACATTCATAGGGAAGAGTGAGGGGCACTTTCTCTCTATGCCAAGAATCTATTCCCAATCATCACACCAGCAGTGTTCCGGTATGATTTTCCTGTGGACTGTGTGCGGGTACGTTGTTCCCAGGCAGAACCAGAACGGAATCAGTTTGGCTCCAGCTTTTGTTTTGGGTTTTGCTTTATTGATTTATTTTTGCCCTGAATTTATGTTTATTCTGTTCCTGATGTTTGTTGATGGGGATGTTGGAGGTGGGAGTGGTGCAGAATATCTGTCCCACCCAGTCAGCAGTGGTGTGGAGAGCCACTGCCTCTGAGAGAGTTGGAGAAAGGGCATTGTGCTGGTTGGACGCTTCCCCCTCTCTCTCGCCAGCCCAACCTTCTGCCTGGGTACAGATTGTGGATAGAAGCAAATCCCTTTAGTTGCCATTTGTTCTGGAGCTTTCAAGATCTTTCCTGTTTCAAAGTTGTTTCTAGCAATCTGAAGCTGGAAGCAGGATGCAAAAATGCCTGCCTGAATATCTGTGAATTATTCCACCCGACTGCTACTTGCCCTCTCTAGTTACTACTCAAGATTCTTCATTTTTGAAAGGAAAGTATCTTTGTGTCACAGCAGATTTTAGATAAGTGAGGATGAGCCATGGGTTCAGTATGTCCAGAACAGCAGCTTTCAAGAAGGGAAACCCACAGTAGAGGTGTAGTGTCAGCACTGAACGATCTAGAGCTTTGCAGTAATGTCTGGAAACAGCTGTCACTTTCTGAATCAGGTGGAATGGAATCTTAACTGGGTGAAGAGAACTCACTGCAGGAATCCAGATGAGTGCTGTCGGGTCTCAGGTGCTAGGAACTAACCAAGCACCAAGAGCTGGTGCTGGGCCTGGAGGTGCTGGCCGTCTGAGAGGAATGGTGGCCTGGAAGGCGTTAAAGTTTGGGTGAGTGTGCGCTGGGCAAATGTGTGTGACGGTGACATCATCTGAGAGGACGTGTGATCCACACAGTTGGCAAGACCGTAGCTGGACGTGAGCCAATCAGAGTGAAGGCCACACCTTACTACAACCAACTACTCAACCGACAAGCTACCACATACAGAACTGTGAAGATATGGCATGTTTTGAAGGAAGCGCCTTTCTCTGATGATTATTTTTTCTTTCAGCAGCCTTGCGCCCACACAGACAACCTATTAGTTTTTTTTTCTCTCAGATGCGGATGAAAAATCCAAGCAACTTTGCACCTTCGACTTGTATGGAGATGCAGTACCGGTGATCATTTATGAACACAGCTTCTGGAAGACCTCAGTGTCAGGAGGTCAGAACTTCCCCCATGAACTTATAATTTAAGTTTATAATTTATATAAGTTGAGGTTGTTGATCGGTGCTGGATTTCAGATGTTGAGTGAGACAGACTTGGAGGCGAGAGGCAGGCCCTCCTGCCCCTGATGTCACGCCCGGTTTAAGCTGCTCCCGCTCCGGAGACGTGAGTGAGGAGTAGGAAGGGGAGGACAATGAATAGGAGCTGCCGAAGCAAGTGCAAGGAGGGGAGGGAGGGAGGGAGGGGAGGACAAGGGAGAGGGGAGGAGATGAGGGGAGGGCTGTGTGCGGGGGGGAGCGTGCTGTGCCGCTCCTTGGTTACTGGACGCGCTCGGCGTGGGCAGGGAGACCAAACAATGAGACGAGCAGGAGAAAACGCTCAGATCTGTCTAACGTCTACTCCTAACACGCCTCTCTGATTATACTGACTAACCTTTCTCCTCTGCTCCCACAACCAGCCAACGCTCACAGACAGACAGACAGACAGACAGACAGACAGACAGACAGACAGACAAACAGACAGACAGACAGACAGACAGGTGCCCTTTATACCTCACACCCTGTTACTCTCTCTCTCTCTCTCTCTCTCTCTCTCTCTCTCTCTCTCTCTCGTACACAGCCACACCAGCAGGGCTTAGAGGAAGGAACCGGGAGGAATTTTGGGAAGTGCCATTTTAAGACTTCCTCTTGTTTCTGTCCTCCCTCGCCTAGCAACACAGAGCTAGTGGAAGAGAGGCAGCACACAGACCTCTGTTTCACGCAGGCAGAGACAGAGAGAGAGAGAGAGAGAGAGACAGAGAGAGAGACAGAGAGAGAGGGAGGGAGAGAGGGAGGGGGGCAGAGGGAGACGCTGCAGCGTAAGTACGAATGGTCGCGACCGTAAAAGCAGTAATTAAGAAATTGGTTTTCCTCATGCTTCATCAAAGGAGTAGATGAGCTCGCCTGTTAGCCAAGAGGAAATGATCTTAAATGGGGAAGGAGCTGATGCTAACACCACGCGGGGTGAGTCGGCATTTTCTCCCTGCTGTGCCTTCATGCGCTCAGCTGGATTTTGCGGTGTGGTCACAGGTAACGCGGATCTCACAGGGTGTTTCCACTTTCCATTACAGAGATTCCTTGGCAGGAATCCATTGTATGAGGTTACAAGCTTCATTTTAATCCTGAGTGTATGGATAATGGTAATGTTGATTAAACATGTATACAGGCTCCTATGTGCCTCAGGTTTACAGGCAGGCAGTATAGACCCTTCTGTGGAAACTAGCCTGGCTTTCAGATTTATGCAGTCACTGTTTTCCGTTTGAATTAGTTTCTCTTACGTGACCAACTGTTCCCCCCCCCCCCCAAGTGTTTCTGTAGTTGAACGTCAGTGAATAGTACATCTTGCCCAATGAAGTACATCCTGCTGTTGTAATGCTGTTCTTAGACCACACATGTAACACACAGTCACGTTAGTTTGATGTAAACCAACTTGTGTGTGTTCGGATCGGACATAATGGCTAATAAGTGTGTTTAGCTGGCTTTAAAATCTCAGGTGTGTGTTTAGAGTACAACCATAACTTAGATAGTCTGTAGTTTACTTGGAGTTGTAGTTAACCTTTAAATTGTCCATATTTTGAAATGGACTTTTCTACCAAACCAGTCCACTATAAAATGTGAAGCGTTACGTCGCTGACATTTTGCAGACAAGAAGGTGTTTTTTATGACTGTAATGCTTCTTTGCTTATTAAATATGTTTTTGTCTTGCAGCATCTGAAAACTGATCATCTCCCTTGATAGTCTGCATTTTTTCAAGAGTCACTTTCGTAACAAAAATATCCAACATGAGAAATATGTTACAGGTCATGACATTTTTGTAGCTAGAACTTAATCACGATCAAACAGTTGCCAAGATAATGGCTTGTTGTACCTTGTTCTGTCATGCAGATTCCTTTGTTTAACTCCATGAGGTGTCTGTAAGTGCGCCTTCGTTGTAGAGGAAACACAGAAATGTTCTCTACATCAGAGACAAAAAATGTGACTAAAAATGACCTGCTAACCTGTAAGTGACCTCTAAACTGTTATATAAGCAAAACCGCTGGAACGATAAAGGGTAGAAGATCCTATCCGGGGCCTTCTGGTTATGGGTTATAGTGTAGGGATGTAGGATTTGAGAAATATTTAGCAAAGTGACAATTTAGCAGTTAGTATGAGTCTTAGGGAGCAATGAAGTCTAGTCTATATATCAGTATGTGATCACATGTATTGCTGTAGGACAACCAAGAACCATTCTTGTGTTCGTCCATCGCCCTCAGTTCAGCACAGCTGGCCAGGACGAAGCCCGGTGAACGTGGCTTCAGTTCTTTCTGGAAGATATTACGGTTCTTGTCTGGACTCTGCAGCTAAAATAACCTTCCCAGCAGCTGCCACACGGCCTGCGTCACGGTGATGACAGCAGCATGTCACAGTCGTAACACAGGGAAAACAAAGCCTGGCTTTAGACAGGGGAGAAACCCCACCCCACCCCCTGCCTCCACCTCCACCACGCCTCCGCAAAGAATGGTGCTGGACAGATGCATCTGAGCCATTTAGGATAGAAATGCCTCCTCGGGTTCATTAAAGCTGGTCGTACCACCAGAGCTTAAGCGGTGGGATTAGCATGAACAATGTGTCACATTGCGGCGCCTTTTTTTCCTTTGGTAAATGCAGCTGGCTTTGCTCCAAATGCTGTTTGTCTTCCAATCATCTGCACAGACAGGGCGGGATCTATTTGTCATCCAATCATCTGCACAGACAGGGCGGGATCTATTTGTCATCCAATCATCTGCACAGACAGGGCAGGATCTATTTGTCATCTCCGAGTTGCATAACGAAGATAGCCGCGTCGTTATTTTTTTTAACATTAATCTTATTGTTTAGAAAGGCTGCAGTGGTACAAACTGCATGGTAAACGTCTGTCAAACAAGCAAGAGAACAAAAAACAAGATGAAATAAAAATAAATAAATAGATACACAAAGCTAATTGAAAGAGTTATTTATACTGAAATCGGATAAGATCAGCCTATTCCCAGCAGAAGAAAACAAAAGCAGTTCCGTCCCTCTATTGTTCTAGGGTTAGGGTTAGAAAACTCCACTGAAACAGTATCGAAGTGTCAGGTCCTATCTGTGTCTCCCTAGTACATGTGTAGGAGTCCAGCAGTTTACAAATGATTAACTCTGTAACAGCAGCTGGCAATAGGATTCTCTCCCATAGTGACAAATAAAAGTTGAAGAAATTATTTTAAAAATTCATGGAGACTGTAACAGTTGAAATATCAATGTTAGGATGTTTCCAGAATATAGAGATAGTTGGACATTACCTACAGTAAAGCAGGATGGTCCCCCATACTGTATGTGATCATAAACTGTAGTTAGGCACACGTGGAGCTGTTTCAGAGGAGATAAACAAGTTCTGTGTTTCCAACAGATGCGGCGGTTCTGATAAATAATGGGATGGACTGGAGCTGGAGCGATCAACTCCCATGTCTGGCTGGGAAAAAAAATGTCTGATGTAGTAGATGGATGTTACACCAAGAGGAGCACAGAAGCATTTAAGGAGAGAAGAATACATGTTTGAGAGGGAGTTGGGAAGCTGCTCATTAGAGGAGCCCAACATGAACAGTAACAGTGTGTCCCAAAGTATCACACAAGCCTGAAGGGCAGATCTAATGTGTAAGGTACATAGAAATGAGGCAGATGGTGCACCATATTGGTTATCTTGGAAAGATTTCAAACTTTTATCACTGTAGATGTCCCCACGGACATTGAAAAGGATTATTAACAGGAAGTGATGTGTAGTTCTGAAACTCTGATGTTGGTGCCACTTGGATGTTGAAAGGACAACTGATCCTGTCAACATTTCCACTGTTTTTTTTAAGGGGATGTTGGGTGTGATGATATTGGTCCATAACGTACCTTGCATTGCTTGATAGAAACGTCACTGGATAGAAGGTCCTCCGACTAGAGGATCAACTAGTGACCCTTCTGTGGGTTGCCAGGAAACCGATATCTGCATGGATGTACTGTATGTGGTTAAAGATACCCTAAAGGAGCTCTTTTGGCCTTTAACTGGTACTGATGGACTGAGATGATTGAACAGAATTCTTTATTGCTGTCTGCTGCATTCACATGTCTGTGTGTGGGAGAGATATTTTTGCTTCTTCTTCTGATGGTCTTGTGTTTCCTGTACTGTGGAAGGCAGCCTACTGCTTCATGTTTGCCGGTAACCCTGGGTCCAGCAGCAGGCCGATCATCTCGGAGCATCTGAACAGTCTGTCAGGTGTTCAGTGTGGGGTTTTGTTGAGGTGGTTGTTTTGTTGAGTGACAGCTGACAGATCCTGGGCTCCAGTCCTTTCTTGGTTTCAGTGCATTTTGCCTGTTACACAACTTGTTTACAGGATTGCTATAATTGACCTAAATCTCTATATTTTATGAAACGAGCATGTATTCTACTGTACCCTTGATGTGCTGAGAAAAATGCATTGTTACATAATTTATCATGACAGCATTAAATATATCATGTCACCCAACTCTTGGGTAAATGGCTCTGCATGGTGAAAGACCTGTTATGAATGCCATCTGATGGAATGTTAGGTATGAGCTGGAGTGTTGAGCCTAGTCTGGAGTGTTGAGCCTAGTCTAGAGTGTTGAGCCTTGTCTAGAGTGTTCGTTATGGTCCAGAGTGTTCAGTGTGGTCTAGAGTGTTGGGCATTTACAAGCAGGAGGATCATATCTTTCCTAACAATGGGGCAGGTTTCAAGTCACTGGTGCCACTAGTCAAGCCAATTGTATCTCCCAGATATAAACATTACTGACTGACAAGTTCCTTACTCCCATAATTAAAGTTGCATTCAATGAAATCTCCAGATCTCTAGCACCAATATTAAGCCCTCTGGTCCTATCACTTCAGAATCTGAAAGCACAAAGCACACTTCAGGCATTAAAGCCACTTTAAAGGTGAACCAAATCATAGTGTAACCACGATAATTCCTGGTCAGTATGACTTCCAGCAGTATGAACTGCTTTGTCATTGTATCGCATCAAAGCGAGGGTCACCTGTTGCCGTGCCAACTCTGGCAGTATCTCCTCAGCCTCCAGCTTTAATTCTAAAACTACAGGAGATCAAAGAGGTGGCAGAAAAAGTATTTATTCCTTTACTCTTTGATTCAGAATTTATCAGCTCATCTTCTGTCTCTTTCTTTCTCCTTTTTCTCTCTCCTTCCATCCCTCCCTCGTTCCTTCTCAGCAGGCTGAGAGGTGCGTGTGCCTCTTCCTCTTCCTCCTGTGAATGCCTGTCACCATGGCGAAGCGTGAGGCAGGCAGCACCAGTCCCGTGGTGCGGCAGATAGACAAGCAGTTCCTGGTCTGCAGCATCTGCCTCGAGCGCTACCACAATCCCAAAGTCCTGCCCTGCCTGCACACCTTCTGCGAGAGGTACGCTCCGCTCGATTTTATCCAAGGTCAAACTGTAACTTTTCTCAAGGGTGGATGAGTTCGGGAAACGGAGCCTCTTTGAGCAGGATTTAGTTGCTGCATTTCCGTACGATGAGGTCATTTTCGAAACCACCCACCATGACTGAACCGTTACAGGATAGTCATACTTCCGTCGCTTTTTATAATGCTAGGATGTTGGTGTTAGTCATCAGGTCACAGCTGTGATCGGACCTGTTTTCCAAATCTACACACACATGTCGGCGTATGACTGAGGATTTGAAAACTGAACGTTCGACATCCTGTGACCTGACTTTGTTTTGAGTCTCGAGTATTTGCATACAGGCATTCCACTAAGACCACATACCCAGTGGCCATGATGTCAAGTGTTATTTTAAACCTAAGGTATGAGAGGTATGAGGTTTGTAAATAGAGGGAATTAAAGTGTGTGGAGTGAGAAACGGCTTTGGTCTAATCCACGAACCTCTGAGCAATTTCTAACAAGTCTCAAATTCTCATTGTTTGAGTTGTAGTTCATTGTCCATGCAACTCCTGTTTTTCACAGATGCCTGCAGAACTACATCCCCCCACAGTCCCTGACCCTGTCCTGCCCGGTGTGCCGGCAGACGTCCATCCTGCCGGAGAAGGGCGTGGCGGCGCTGCAGAACAACTTCTTCATCACCAACCTGATGGAGGTGTTGCAGAGGGAGTCGGAGTGCACTCAGCCTGAGGCCTGCGGCGTGCTGGAGTCAGTCAGCGTGGCCGCCTCCGCCCAGCCCCTCTCCTGCCCCAACCACGAGGGCAAGGTCGGGCACCTGCACCACACGCGGGGGTTCCATCCAACTGTTTCCACACACTGGCACTTCTGTCTCACATACAGCCACTTGCCAAACGGCGTAATGGTGTAACACGATGAAAAAAAAAAATGTATTGACAAAATAATAAAATATATTTTGAGATTTTGTTTGTTACAGAGTGTTAGACTGTTACAAATGGCATTTAAAAAATTCATCCATTTTTAACACGGTAGTAAATCTGTTCATAGCAGGACTAGGGAGGTGAGGTCTGTCTGCTAGCAGGAGGCATACATTTACTGGTTAAAAGAATATTCCAGGTTCACTGTGGTTCTGTCTAACACAACTGCACTCTGTTATCTAGACAAAACTCATCTCTGTGTATTTTTTTGTGTGTTTTATTACAAATATGGAAAATTATGGCATGGAATGTTTGGTTTGGTTGCTGTTTGATCCTGATGGGGCTCCTGTGCGCCCTCTGCAGGTGATGGAGTTCTACTGCGAGTCGTGTGAGACGGCGATGTGTTTGGAGTGCACGGAAGGTGAGCACCGCGAGCACGTGACCGTCCCGCTGCGGGACGTCCTGGAACAGCACAAAGCCGAGCTGAAGAACCAGCTGGATGCCATTCGGAACAGGTCGGGACCCCTTGCCACACGCTGAAACGTTGACAGAAAAACGTTCACAGAACTAACGGAACTGAAGTAGAACCGCAGTGTCAGGGCGTAATTTTGCAGTCTCACCGCTGTACCGCATCAGTGTGGCAGTGTGGCACCATTACTGTTCTCCTGTAAGGATCCGTGATGTAATATAGCTGGAGGTGTAGGTAACATAATGTTACAGAGAAAAATGACATGAAAGCACAGCATGTGCAATATCTTTACTTATGAGACGTCATGAAGCTCAGTGCAACCACTGTGACTGAAAACCAATACAAGAAAGCCATGAGATTCAATTACAAAGCTAATTTTGCCCTCATAATTATCTTCTAATTTCCCACTAAACATTATTACAGCCCAGTGAAGAAAAACACTCATTCTTTATTGGCCACCCGCTGGTGTTTAAGTATCAGTTCTCAAGGGCCTCTTAACTGCAGTGTTTTATCAAGCGTTTGATGAAACCTTCATCCTCCGACACTCCTTCTCCTCTTCCTCCTCCTCCAGGCTCCCCCAGCTGACTGCGGCCATAGACCTGGTGAACGAGATCTCCAGGCAGCTGGCGGAGAGGAAGATCGAGGCCATCAGTGAGATCAGCAACACCTTCGAGGAGCTGGAGAGAGCTTTGCACCATCGCAAGACTACCCTCATCACTGACCTGGAGAACATCTGCAGTGCCAAGCAGAAGGTACGAGACGCGAGCCTGCTGATCTGGGAACAGTAGCCATGATGATCAGCAGTATTTTAATGGAGAAGTAATTCTCTGCAGTATTCACTCGTGTGCGAGGTGAATGCGATTATATTTGGTAAGTCATACTTTGCAAAGTACATTCTAATCCGATCCTTTTGTAAACTTCACTGTAAACTTCAACCTTCATGCTCCTTGAGGTATAAAGCCTGAAACCTCATGTTAGATTTTCTAATAGAAATACCGCTGATCTGGGAACAGTTTTGTGTCTCTGGGGTTACTGCAGTTTACCACTGACAGAAGTATGACTCATCAAGCAGACGGGGCAGCGGGATTAATAATTAATTTTTTAAGTACATTAGACATATTCCCAGAACAGTTTTACAGTGAGTTTTCTACCAGAGTGTGAAGTTCCAGAGCCATACAATCACCCAACATCCACACTACAC
>JAOYMR010000012.1:1038970-1050431 GCA_025802075.1 Tenebrosternarchus preto | reverse complement strand
GGGTAGTTGAGGGGTAGCAGCAGGGCAGTAGAATGGATATATAGAGAGAGGGGTAGTTGAGGGGTAGCAGCAGGGCAGTAGAATGGATATATAGAGAGAGGGGTAGTTGAGGGGTAGCAGCAGGGCACTCACTGATAATGTTCCTTTTCCTTGCCCCGTTACACTGAGTGCTATTTTTCCAACCTCTTTGACCTGCGCAAACAATTGTATGTTGATAAACCAAAAAAGAAGTCATTTGTGTATTTCAAGTAGCATGAATTGTTTAATACAGTGGATGTTAGTCTCACCTCCACTGCCTTTTGTGTCAGGGCATTATTCCTGGTTAAATGCAGATTCCGTGACTGTTCGTTGATACACATTTCCATTGTCAGGTCCAAATCTTCCACATCGTTGTTCTGAATGCTGAACTTGGTTAGAGCTTCCAGAGCTACAACCGTGTCCTGAGGAACAGAGAACGCAGCATTAAGCACTGAAAGCTCCTCCTCTGCACTCCCTGCTCTCTCCAGGGGATCTGCACTGTGCTTTACCACAGCGGCTAGGAGCGAGAAAGGCGACGGCCGGACGACGTGCCGGCGAGCGCAGGGTACCTGCGTGGAGCGGAAGCCTCCCCCATATTTGCGCTGCTTGGTCAGCCAGGAGGCGATCCGCTGGGCCCTAGACTTGTCCTGCATGGTGATGGCATGGAGGAGGCCGTAGGCTGTGGCCTCGATGCTGAGGGCGTCGGCCTTCCCGCTCAGACCCGCCCCCTTCTCTCTCGCCTCCCAGAAACAGTGATCTGAGGGAAGGACCAGTTCAACAGTTCAGCTGGCTTCACACACCGAACTGTACCGAGTGTTAACACGATCAACAGTTCGGCTGGCTTCACGCACTGTGTACCGAGCGTTAACACGATCAACACAACACACGTTAACACAACAGAGCAGCGTGAAACGTTTAAAGATCGGGAATAAATTAGAGGGAAATGAATGTTGACACAGGAACATCAGAGAGAGGTAAGAGCTTCACTGCAATGCAACAAAACCCAGCAAAACAAGGACACAGTGACGTGCGCCATAACCTTTATCACATGTGGCCATTTGCATCAACTTCCTGTGAGCTCGCTGGGCCTCTGAACTCTGAGGATTACGAAGTGACAGCGCGTACGCAGAAATGGCCATAGCATACGGGCTCTCAACCGTATCTAAACGTTCCACCACATACGACTCCGCTTTGATCATTGACGCTATCTGCCAAAGAGAGACAGAAAACACTTTAAATGTAAATAATGTAAACAAGATGTAAACATCTTTTAATCTTTCCAGTGCTACATAAACAGTTTTGTTATAAGGCCTATGTGAATGTGGTACCAGTTCTGTGTCTGTTCCTAGTTCGTACGCTTGCTTAGCATAAATCATCGATATAAGAATAAATGCCGTAAGGGATACATCATCCTCCATCTGTCCAACTCCTCCCTGAGAACACAAAGTTTAGATGCTCCTTTAGAAACTCCTTTCTCCCACTGTATGGATTAAATCATTCTGCAGTGTGGATCAGAAGCACAGATATGCACTGTATCTGTTCCTTCTCCTCAGAATGGGGTCTCACCTTCATTAGTTTGTCGTAGAGAGGGTTTGGGTCGTCCCATGACCCAGTGTCTTTCTGTTTGGACATCAAGTAACTCATGGCTTCTTGAATGTACTTGTCTTGTATCTCGATAATGTTCCTAGATCCCGTGAGCTCCTTAGCAATGAAGGCAGTTAACCTGGAGGGGTCAAAAGTCTTCTACAATATGAAATCTAAATATACTGTGAATAAACTGTGAATTTTAATAAGAAAATTGTCTCATTTTTATACTTGTGACCAAAAGAATCCTAAAGATCAGTAGCAATATACAAGTTGCTTGTTGTAGAGGATTATGACTAACCTTGGTCTGGGAATCTGATTCATTATGTATAATCAAATAAGTATTTAAGAGTAAATAAGTAATTAAGAGGCAAAAAGTTTACCAAACACTGGTGGGTGTTTTCAGGAAAGCCCCATAGGATCCATCCTTCTTCTTGTATGTCAGGATTTGGTTATAACCTGTTGGATAAGCAGCTCTCTATTAATGATCACAGCACAAGTGCCGTGTCGAGGCTAACAGATGCCAGGTCTCGACACCCACCGGCCAGGATCATGGCTTGGGCTTCATCCCTGCGTTCAGCTTTGAGATGGAGCCATTGGTTGGTGGCATCTAGGTACCGGATGGCATGGATGGCAGGAGACATCTTCACCATGGTCTGCTCAGCACAGCCTGTGGGGAGCTGGATGAGCTTGTCCACACCCTCCAGATTCAGACAGTTATCTACTGATTCCCCCATCACACCCCCTGGTGGTGAACGACAGGAAACACAAGGAACTACAGATGAGAAACAGTACAAACTAACTAGGAAGAACCACAGGAACTACCTGTATAAAACAGTAACAGCTAACTATGAGGACCTATGAACCAGACAAACTGCCTGTGAGGTCCAGGAATGTTGCTGTATATTGCTGTAACGAGGTAATGGGTTGTGCACATGTGTTTTTCTTTAATGAATACACTCACCTTTAAAGCTCAGGTAGGTGGCAGAATCCTGTCCCGGTATTTTATCAGCTGGATCAGGAAGGTGAATTTCCAGTTTTTTCTCAACTGTGAAGGAAGTTTTGGTCACTGACATGACCTTGAAATATCTTTTTTTTTAACACGATGTGTTTTGGTACAAGCATGTCTTACTCTTAGCATGAATGTTGTGTTCCGTATGGATGGAAACCAGCTCCCCCTCACCCTGCATCAAAAGCACAGTTAATAGCAGTGAATCGCGGATCTTTTTAGCTGATTCATCAGACCTGACTTTCTCAAGCACAATGCTTCTGTCAGTTTATCAAGTACAGCTTGTTGTTTAAAGCTTTTCTGTCAGTAGAGCAGCGCACCACCACTCGTAGGTGTTTCTGAACGCGGTCGCTGGTGGAGGCGGAGGCGTAAGCCAGCACGTTGATCGGAAGGCTGCCAATAACGAGAGGCACCACGGTGAAGTAGACAGAGACGGCAGACTGGCCTGCCACCGAGACCTTCTCCACAACGTCACCTCCACCTGCGGTGCACAGGCCCTCCACCTTCTCCATCTTCACGGTGACCTGGGGAAAAGGGGTTGGGGAGGGGTGGCAGATGTGAGTGTTACTAAAGGAGAGTGCTCAGACAGTGCTCAGACAGTGCTCAGACAGTGCTCAGACAGTGTTCAGACAGTGCTCAGACAGTGCTCAGACAGTGCTGCAGGACTGAGACACTGTTGTGTCCTGTGCTGCAGGAATCAGTTTTAAAAAGGCTGATTAAATCATACACCGCTCAGAACAGGAAATGGATGAGGGGTCATAGGTCGCTAGGTTGCATTGAGCCCTACCCCTAAGCTCTCTTGCTTGTGGTTGTGTACGACTGCTTTGGGACGAGGGGTCATAGGTCAGTCTGTGGCTTACCTCTAAGCTCTCTTGCTTGTGGTTGTATACGACTGCTTTGGGACGAGGGGTCATAGGTCACTCTGTGGCTTACCTCTAAGCTCTCTTGCTTGTGGTTGTATACGACTGCTTTGGGACGAGGGGTCATAGGTCAGTCTGTGGCTTACCTCTAAGCTCTCTTGCTTGTGGTTGTATACGACTGCTTTGGGACGAGGGGTCATAGGTCACTCTGTGGCTTACCTCTAAGCTCTCTTGCTTGTAGTTGTATACGACTGCTTTCACCTCGAGTTGCTCGTTCCTCTTCACCGAGTAGGGCAGTTTAACCGACACGAAAAAGTCTTGGAAGACTCTCAGAGGTTGGGGATCGGCTATACAAAATCCTAAAAGAACACAAAGCAGAAACTACCACTGAAATAGAATTAGTCATTAACTAATGGCTGAAATAGAATTAGCAAAAGAATTAGAAATGCAACTGTGGTAAGTGAGGATGCTGGTGAAGGTTTGGTACCTTTTGTTGGAGAAATGCTCACTGCTTGGACTTCCCATGTTGTTATGGAGTCTGGAGTAACTGTGCGATGCCTGGAATTATTGCAGAACGTTTACATTTTACATAGTAGTTCCCTTATGTTCCAATATTAGCAGCACAGCTCCTTCATGCTGTTGGACAAGTCGGCATTAGCTACTGTGCATCATCAGTGTTTAGCGTTTATCGTGTTGCTGAGCCTCAAATCTACCTGATGTTGCCTGAACCATGTGGCTGAATGAGGACCCACATCCAAGACTGGGGGAAGTAGCTACGGAGGTGGACGGCAGCCCCATCAAAAACGTCCTCCACGTCAGAGTCGAGTGCTACACGGGCGGAGGGAGACAAGACCTAGTCGGTTCCTTTTTAGGCCAGTTTCAGCGACCCAACACTTCAGACGAACAGCGTTCTGATCAAACTAGAGGACTGCGCTGACAACGGAAATTAGGACAGTCTTTAGAAGGGCATAAAACTGATCTAGGGTTAGGGTTAGATGTTCATGTTCATGTATGGATGGACAATGGATGTTCATATCCTCCATGTGCATATCGTTTATATTATACACAGACTGGACTAATCGCACTGGGGAATCGCTAAGCACTAGAGATCATCTAAGAATGAACAAACACATCACACTCTTTAGCTGTTTATGTTAGGCTGTCTGAGCCTCTCAAATGGTCTTTTAGATACTTAATGTGCACGAAACACCACAATATAAAGCTATTAACATTCTCAAATCAATATGTAGGCATGTTCCAGAAAGGATGTCATCGTGTATTCAAGCCTGCTTGCTGAAATCACTATATTACATTTTATCATAGGTTCCATCGTTCCGTACTCTACTGTGAATACTGTCTATACCGTATAACCACATAAAAAAATAGACAGAAGACATGGAGACAATCGGACACAGACGGCGCTTCATCCACCAATGCCGTGAACTTCCCACTAGCCAGGCTGCCACTATTTCGCACTTCGTCCGAGGTGGCGTAACCGAGGCTGGCGTCTGGCGCTCTTCCTCATCTCGGCTGCTGCCTCACAGCACCGTCTGAAGGCACTCCGGCAGCTCTCCGGTGTGTGCGCCGTTCGCTTCAGCCTCTCGTCACAGGACATCCCCCGATTCAGGCCCAGCTTCCTTCCATCGTCACAGCACTTCTTGTCATGGTGCCTGAAGCTGTTGACTGAACATATTACATATTTATGTTGGGTTTTTTATACCGTCAACAAATAAATGAATATATGAATAAATACAATATAAATAAATACAATATGAATACAATATTACAATATAAATACAATTTAATATGAAATAATAAATTAGTAATTTAATATAAATATTCCCTATATATAAGGTCTGCAAGCATTATAGTTTATAAATACAGTCAAATCCCCTTAGATTTACGATCTGCTATAATAGACTAATAATAATAATCACAAATAAACAGCAGCTCTAGAAGTTCTTTGACATCTTACAGAGTTTGTTGTACTGCAGGTCTCTCTTTTGCCGATGCCGCTCTTTGAAACACGTATGATCTAATCAGGAAGAGGGAGAGCATGATTTGATCCCACTGGCACCTCACCACACACACCGCATCCCAACAAGATAATCTCCACGCTGCCCCCTCCAGTCTACTGATGGAAGTACACTTAGGAGACTCTACTTCCGATGGTGGGCGCCTTGGTCCTGCAGTTGCAGATGAAGATGAGGCCTGCACCCTGCAGGACTGTGCTGGAGTCTGGCCCGCCACCCGTCGAGCAGCCCAGGTCGTACGAGTTCATGTAGTGAAACATCTGGTAGGGAAGGCCCATAAAAATTCAGACTACAGGAAATACCAGCAAAAGTCAAGTACATATTACATGGGCTAAAGCAAACATTAGTTGAAGGGGTATTATAAAATGTCAAATCAAATAACCATAAAGATTCTTTTAAAGCAGAATCAATATGATGGGAAGAGAGTGATGAAGTGTGGCCATCACTGCATAATCTAGGCCTTATTTATCGGGTCACTTTGCTCTGAAATCTTTACCTTTTGCAGGCTTAGTTTGTTCTTCCTGTTGAGGAGGTACACAGCTGAATCCACTGCAGCCAGAGCAACCATGCTGTCAGAGTCAGTTTGGACAGACACCTCAAAGTACTGCGCAGGTTTCAGGTCAGCAAACGGGGCTATTTGTACCTATAGATTAAATAAGCAAAACAGTTCAGTGAAGGGGTTGTAGGGTGTATGAACAGGTGCTCTGGGCTGGGTTCTGCTACCTTTCCTTTGCACACGTCCTTCACGTCCACCCACACAGAGTCCGCAACCACTGTGGAGCCTGCGTTCTCCGTGTAGTAGTAGGCAATGAGGCGGAAGGAGGGCACCATGTCCACAGAGAAGGGCAGGCTTACAGAGGTCAGATCGCTTCGTGCCACACCATCTGCCCTCAGCACTCTGCCCTTGCTCACGACCTGCGGCGAGAGAGAGAGATCTCAGATCCAGCGCAGAACCAGACGATCATAAGGTCATGATAGAATGAGCTCCTGGATGCTCAATGGTACTGTAGCTTCCCAAAAATGCTTTTCAAACACTTCAGATTTGTAAAGTATAGTAAAGGCATTAGGTAAGGTTGGCTGATTGAGATGTTGTAAGTGATCTAAAACTTTAACAATCTAAGAATAATTACATAAACTGATATGTGATTACCAGGTATCAGACACATAGTTACCGGGCAACAGATCTGTGGTTATCAGGTAAAAGATGTGTGGTTATCAGGTAATAGATATGTGGTTACCAGGTAGTAGATGTGGGAGGGCCTTGCTGTGGGCGGTGTGATGTCCCTGAGTGTAACCTGCAGGCTTTGGCCAGGCTGTAAGATCTGAGGAGGCACCTCCACGCTCAGGTAGCTCTCCACCTCATCCTTAATGGCCGTGACTGTCATCTTGGTGTCACTAATAATGACGTTACTCTGACTTCCTTCTGCAGACACCTGCCAGGGGAGAGAGAGAAAAAAAGCTTAACTTATCTAACTGCATAACATCTGCGCACTGGAATGCTGGGTATTCAAAGGAGATGAAACCTCAAGTTACCGTTATAAACATAGTTTTAGCCAGCTTCGGTACTCTGAAGGTGATGCCTATCTCGCCCATGTTGTCTCCTACGCTCTCCTCAGTCAGGGTTTCCAGATTTGGATTTACAGTGATGGTAGCCTTGATTCTCAAGTGAGGGACTGCAGTACCATCTGGGTAGGTGGTAGTGCCCTGCAGAACAGCACAAACAAAGCTGGATGTACAAGATCAAGTCATGTGACCTTCAGTGTTTAATAACATGACCTCTGAATACCTCCTCATGAGGTCAGAGTTCACAACATTTGTTTGGGCAGCTGTCATACGATAATAATAATGAGAAAAAAGCCATTGTATGTTTAATGTAGACACCAGTGGAACCAGAGAAAGAAAAGGACATCAGGCTTATTATTGTAGTGGCTTTGGATCTTCTCGCCTTGTCTGGAATACTCGTACCCGAATGGAGAACATGCCTCCGGGAGAGAAGTATTTCTTCGTCTTGGACAAATCGATGACATATGGAGAGGTGACAATCTTTATTGTAGAGGTCTCTGCTTCCTCTAGATCTCCACCTGCAGGAATACGAAGCCCAGCACAGGAAAGCTTGAAGAACCGTAAGCAAGACTGCACCGACTGCTGGTAATGCTCTCTGAGAACGATAACGAGAACCGGCCGGCTGGTCACCAAGTGAACGTGCAGCCGGTAGTAACCGGGTCACTGGACGAAACTCACTGGCTTTTTCCAGGACTGTGGCAGCTATATGAAGGTAGAGGTCTTGTATGCTTTGATTGGCTGCTGCACTCTCCAGTTCTGCAGTCAGCACTATAATGCTCGCATGGCCGTCCTCAACCTAAATGACGTTATATGACACAGCATATGACAGATTACAGTGTATGACTTATTACAATATATATGGCAAAGAGAGCAGAAGACATTGTGCATGTAAGATATATGACCACTAATATATGATCTTAATAAACCTTTTTTTCTTCTTCCTTTTACTGTTTTTATTATTCTATATGCACCTATTGTTGTTTAATAATATTGTTTACAGTATTTTGTTAAAAAATGAAATGGTAACTAAGGAAGTGGTAAAGCATTTTGAGATTGTTCCCTTCATGAACTTGTTCAGTCTATGTGATGCAGGTAAGGGATTTGCTAAACAGTTGAGGGTTACAGCTATGAACAAGTTTATGTATTTTCACATGGTTCAAACCAGAGAACTCTGTACCCACTACAGTTTACAGAAGAATGCCAATATATAAACATTTTCCTTTATTTACCGCAGCCTGCTTTTCAATGCCAGGTAAATATGTCCTCTCTCCATCACTGTTCACAAGGCCAAATCGAACATATGCTACACCATTGACGCCCTTCCCATAGGTGTACCTGCATATTCCAAGCATGAATACAGACTGCAATGGAAATATAATGACTATTTTCATTAATATATTACAATAATACAGCACAGTACTGTACCTGGCAGAGATGGTGAATGGGAAATGTTCATTGCTCAGAATATGGTAGGGTTCCAATGTCTTTATATTCACCTCAAATGAGGGCAGAACTGAGCACAGCAGAACAGTTCATGCACATGAATGCCTTAGTAACAACTGAACAACAGAACAGTTCATGCAGAACAGTTCACGCCCCCCCCCCCAACCCGCACCATACTCCTCAACACACCCCTAACACGCACCATACTCCCAGACATGCCCTCCAAGACCCAACATGCACCATACTCCCAGACATGGTCTCAACATGCACTATACTCATGGACACGCCCCCCCAACACACTCCATACTCCCAAACACACACCCCCTAACACCCAACATGCACCATACTCCCGGACAGGCCCTCCAACACGCACCATACTCCCGGACCTCGAACTCCACCCAGGTGATGGACTTCGCATGGTTTTTGAAGAAGGCAGTGATATTCCAGTGACCAGCTCTGAAAAAAAGGGAATTGAGCAGCAGAATTTTCTTGAACTGACACAGTAACACTTCATACCGTCTACCATCAGAAAAACACAAACGAACTCACAGCTCCACATCTGGAATGGTGATGCTCCTGTCCAATATTTGGCTGGATCTCATGACATGAGTATAAACCATCAGGCCTTGGCAGTTCTATTGAGAATTACCAGGTTATTTAATTGTATCTATAATCTCTAAGACTATCGAAATGATCCAATATACATTCTACAATACTCACAAATATTTGAATATGGACTGGATCATCCATGGGAAGCATGTAGTTGTCTAAAGTGAAGATTCTATATTGTACTGCAAAGTGGGAAGAAGATGTGATGAACAGCCAGACGACGGCTCTCTGTTCCATCCCAGTACAACCCTTCTCCCTCCTTACCTTTCTCTCCAGGATTATAGATAGGTTTATCCGTCTGGATGAAGATGTGGCCTTTTCTGGTTGACAAAAGGATGTTTTCGATCTTTTTACCTTCAAACACAAGATCACTCGCTGCAACAAGCTGGATGTACACATTGTTTTGAGCCTGGAACAGGAGAGGATCCACCTGAAGGAGAGCAGAGTTTGGAGAAGGATATGAGAAACCAGTGGTGCTTTTAATGAGGATTGTTTTAGAGTAAGAAGACTTGTGCTTACTTTGAGCTTCACGATGGCTTGATAGTGATTAGCATCATTTAAAGGCACATGTTGCATGTCAGATATCACTTTGTTGTCATGGGGAGCCCTGAAGTACAGAAGTACGCTGACGGCTTCGGAGGCTCCATGTAGTTGTACGCTCACGGTCTCTTCCACTCCCAGGTGAACAACGTACGGAGCAGTAATGAGACAACTGACACATATACACACATACACACACACACACACACATACACAAAAACACAGCAGATGACATTCTCTCAATACCATGGAAGGTTTACAGTGACAAGATCTACTGAATTAAGGAAATACTCACACTGGTTTCTTTGCCTCCACTGCAAGAGAGAGAAAAGCTGCAAGAAACAGGATCATGTTGTCCTTTTGATTCGAGCTTCTTTTTGCTGTTTACTCCACCATTACTAAGAGAAAGGTCCTCAGTGAAGTCTCTCCACAGCGTCTGCGAAGTGAACTTTTACCAATGATGCACACGATTTTTGCAAAATTGCGCAAAAAACTTGGCAGTGTTTATTCAGGAGAAATCACATGACTTCCCAGAAACTGATCTTGTTTTGGACCGGTCCCTGGCGAGTGGAATTTGCTACAGGCACTTGATGAGAATGTGCTGTAGAACATAACCCTTCATTGCTTGTGACTGTTTAGACACTTATTTAAAATCAGACAAACAAAATCTGTTATAAGGGCTAATGAAACAGAAACTGGAGAATAACCACAGCGTGGAGTTAAAGCACGTCTACTTTAAAGAATCTAATATCTAAGATCAAATAATATTGACTATCACAGCAACATCACATGTTACTTTATTGGTTTGATATGTTTCTTGTTTTTTAAATGCAGAAAATACTAAAAACAAGTAATGAGTAGGTGTGACCAAACGTTTGACTGTAGCTGACAACTAGACCTGGCTTTCCTGACTGATAGAGGCTTTATCACGTGTGATTGCAGCTCGTGTGTTTGTGCTGATGCTGAAAAGGTTCTCTGTAGCGCGCCTTGGTAACAGCATGGCTGAGGATCGTCACGGCGACGCCTTCACACAAGTGCTGCTGTTGAACCCAAATTCATGATTCTCTGTCCCTAATAGAGTCCATCTTCTTCTCTCTCATGGGTTTGAGGACCTGGATGCCGCTGGCTGGGACTGAAACCATGTGAGGCTGAACATTCAGGAATTTTCAAGGTTTAGCTTTGTGTATTTTACCCTCATATATTAGTTCAAAGTAAATGAACCTCAGGCACCTGCATATTGTACGTGCACCTGCATACGTGCACCTGCATACGTGCACCTGCATACGTGCACCTGCTGGAAGCTGCTCACAGTTGGTGGACGAGCAGCTCGAGGAGGCGGCGGCTCCGCTGGGGTATGGGGGATGGGGCCTCCGTGCCCCCTGAGAATAGATCACCACTGCCAGGGGCAACGTGATCCACCAGCTGTCACCATCCATAAAGGAAGCAGTACACGTGTGTTCTGGTGAAAATCTATTTACTTGAAAAGCACCACAGTGTACACAGGGCAACGTTAATTCATCTGCATGGCTGACATTTCAGAAACAGAAGTCAAGTTACAAAGACACTTTTTTTTTTGCTGTTATTGAACACACCTATGGTTTGTGCAGATTATGGTTACATATAGTAAACACTGACCATTCCCCAAGAAAACATCTATATTTCTATGCAATTACATATGTATATAAGCAGGAGTAACTGGACCACTCAAGTAAACTGAATTCAGATAGTAATGGTCGCTCAGTCACCTGATTGGTTCTGAAGTGCCTCGGCGCACAGAGTGAAATTTGCCTCTCCTAGCAGAA
>JAOYMR010000012.1:1023902-1034023 GCA_025802075.1 Tenebrosternarchus preto | reverse complement strand
GGTCTAGGGTTACGGTCTAGGGTTACATTCTAGGGTTACGGTCTAGGGTTACGGTCTAGGGTTACGGTCTAGGGTTATGGTCTAAGGTTACAGTCTAAGGTTACAGTCTTGTTGACAGCGCACTCACCCGGGTGGGAGGTGACAAACAGGCCCCTGAATTGAGCTTCTGTGCGGAAGTTCACCACCAGACGGCCTTGCTTGTTGATGTGCATGCTGGTAGGATAGAGAGCTCCTGAGAACAGAAGACCAGCACACCGTAACCACGTGGTTTTCACCAGCGTTCTCGCCATGCCATGTTAAAAAGGGCCACTGTAATATATATGTATATTGATTCATAACACATCCCAAAAGTTTTAGAACACACTCCATAAACAAGACGAAAATGAAAGCATGAAATCATTTTGAAGTCCTTTCAAAATTTGATCAAAGGCCACCTTTTGCAGATATAACACAGTCAAAGAATGTTTTTTTTTTTACAATAAAAATCAAATATTCCTCACACAGCTATTTCATTATTTGAACTTCAGAGAGTATTACGAGGCTCTTCAGAGAGTATTACGAGGCTCTTCAGAGAGTATTACGAGGCTCTTCAGAGAGTATTACGAGGCACTTCAGAGAGTATTACGAGGCTCTTCAGAGAGCATTACGAGGCTCTTCAGAGAGCATTACGAGGCTCTTCAGAGAGTATTACGAGGCTCTTCAGAGAGTATTACGAGGCTCTTCAGAACGCTGTGCTAGTGCTTCTGGTTCAGGTTCACTCTGTACAGCGCTGCTTTTACACACAACTGGTTTGAAAGTTAGAAGCAACTCAGCTGGGACACCTGAAGCAAAATGTCAAAGCTTAATTTACTTCTGTTTGTAAATTTTCATTATTTTTCAATGTTCAGTTTAATATTTTTGTAAACAATTTGTGAACCTCTGGCAGCTTTACCACTTACTGCTTAAGTGTCAGAAAAAGCATGAAAACAAAGATGATGTTAAAGGTGCCACAGGACCAGGGTAAAACTAACAGAGACTCCAGGAAATGCAAGGCATGAAGTTAAGAGTCAGAGCACTGTATATACCACACTGCACCAGGATATACATCAGTTCACATATAGGCTATTAGCAACTTTTATCATTTATATTTAATAGTTTGTCAGATTCATATATATGAATTTGACCTTGTAACTCTGCCTCCGGTGGGCTGCCGATGCCGTCCCTCCACAAGATGGCAGTGTCGTACACAAACGTGAGCTTGAGCTCAGACTGCAGGTCAAAGTGCTGCCAGCCGCCAGCACCCACGGGGGAGTGGAACACGTAGGACACGTAGAGTGGCACACGCAAGGTGACATAGGACTGCACCAGGTTCAGGACCTGCAGGACAGAGAGAGAGAGAGAGAGAGAGAGAGAGGACCATGTTACTAACTTTCCTTTCATTCTGTCATGAATTCATGGTTTGTGGTAGAGTGAAGTGAAGTAGAGCTGTATTCCTAAATGCATAATGAAAGAACATTTAAAAACACATCTTTCCTCATCTCTGTGCTAAAGCACTAGTTTCTGGTGGGACTGAATCAAAAATCTATCAATCAAGGGTTCAGGCATAATCCTTGTGTGTAAAAATTTGAGCAGCTCACTAATTGAATTACAGGGAAATATATTTTTGGTTTTGAAGGCTTTTGCCGATACTACTTGTACCGAACCGTTGGCCGTATCATGTATACAGAGTTCATTAACATTAGACAAGATCTGCCAATACTTTGTAGATATATAATAATATATTTGTAGGTATATATTTGTAGGTATATAATAATAATCTGATGTCAGAACAAGGTCAATCAGGCAAAATCTTTAGTCATCTTGTCTAATATCATAAAATTATAAGTTGTTTTGTATTTAAATACATTAATTGAGTGCTATTTACACGCTGGGCTTGGAGCAGAAGTAGAACACCACTGTAGTATATATCAGAACACCACTGTAGTATACATCAGAACACTGTAGTATATATCAGAACACCACTGTAGTATATATCAGAACACCACTGTAGTATATATCAGAACACTGTAGTATATATCAGAACACCACTGTAGTATATATCAGAACACCACTGTAGTATATATCAGAACACTGTAGTATATATCAGAACACTGTAGCGTATATCAGGAGGCAGACCACCAAGCCCAGCAGTGGTTCTCACTGCACTGTGTTTAGCTATGAACGTCATTTAGGATAAAAAAAAAGGTTCTGTGCTGTATTTTTCTCATTTAAATGCAAATCTTACTGGGAAACTTGGGAATAGAGTAGCATTTCAAAAATGGGGTTTCACAAGGTTAGGCTTTGTATTAAAACAGCATGTTTGATCATTGAATATTGGCAAGTCTAAAATTACGTGAGGAATAGACTTTATTCTATCCAATTTCCATAATGCATAAGTGTTAGTATTCTTTGGTATAATTTTGCAAGTGAACAGTTTCTCTTAATATGAGAAGAAAAAAAAAACTTCACCACTAGATGGCACCGTAATATAAGTTTTACCACAACCATGTAACACATCATTTTACATTTACTTTTATCAGGTAAATAAAAGTGGTGGGAATATTTGAATTTGCCTAGAAAGCATTGCTAAATATTACTCAATGGACAATTTTTTAGAGTATAGTAATTTTTATAGTAATGCTCAATACCAAAAAAATCTATGGAGTTTAAAGTGCAGCTCGATGTATGTAACCAGGAGTAGGAAGACAGTGTCTGAGGGTTCTGCAGTGTTCCGTAAGGTAATGAATGTGAACTCCAGACCTCCCTGTCAACTCCCAGAATGCAGGAGTAAGTGAGGGTTTGTTTTACGGTGTGGGTGCTGGGCTGAAGAGGGGGAGCTGTGTTATGAGGCTAACGCTAAAACAACCTGACCTTTGACCCCAGCCGCTCCTTTTAAGATTCTCGTCCCCTTCAATTAATTGGCTGCAGAGAAGGCGATTAGAGCCCGTTTCCATGGCGAAAGGGGCTGGCGGCCGTGGTATGCGCTCAGCCCGGTGCGTAACGGAGGTGTGAGTGACCGGCCCCTCGTTGGGGGGCCAATACATACAGCCATAACATAAAAGACGGCAGAGACGAGAAACAAGATGACGAAGCCCCACTTACGATCCAAGAGTGAGTTTTCACACTGCTAAAGGTGTGTGGTGGTCTGTTACAGGAGTGTTACGGCCTGTTAAAGGTGTGTTACCGTCTTGAGAGGCAGTCTGGGTGTATTCAGTGACCTCAGTCCCTGGCAACAAATTCTATCGGTTCACCAAAAAAAAAAAAAAAGATCACTGGCTGCAGGCTGTGTTGACTGTACTGAGCTTGCTGGATGGAAGATCTTACAAGAGTTTAAGAAGATCCAAGCGTCATAAGGGAGGAGGCAACGAAGCTAGTAGCAGAGCAGAGAGAAGCACATAACAATGGCTGTCGATAACCTTCAGAAAAGAAGCTTGGGTTTATGGCTCAACATTACGGCCCCTGGTGAAAGGAGAGTCTCTGTTCGACTTCTAATGAAGTTGGAAGCTTTGTGTGGACAAAGCTGACTTGAATGCAGGAGGAGAAGGAGTGGCGGCTTTAACAAGGATGGGAACAGTAAAAGTTTAAAGCTATTTGCTCTGCAACATTCCTGACATATGGTAGAAGACAATGACGCTGACGTAAACCTTCATCTGTTACCTGTGAAAATGACAAATTAGAATAGAATACATGGATAGAGGGGATCTTTAAAATAAATAAATAAAAACTCAGAGGGTTCTGAACGACTCTACAACCCTGATTTAATTGGCTACGCTACTGACAGACACAGTGACCGCGTCAAGGACATTAAACACTCCCCTGCCCTCCTGCCCACCTGCCCATCTGTGCCGATGTTCCCTCCACAGTCGCTGAGCAGCTCAGACATGTCGTAGTAGCTGACAAAGTCCCACATGCACGCCTCCAGGTGGAGGTTCCTGTAGAAGCGCAGTGTGTTCTGGCCTCGCAAGGTGGCGCTATACTGGTAGGGCGCAGTACCGCCCGCAGCCTCCGGGTGGTGCGTGGCCCCGGTGATGAAGCCGTGCCTGGTGCGAACCTCCGTGGCGTCCAGTAGGTTGGAGCAGCGGTGGGTGGCCACGCGCGACCCATCTGGACTCAGGGTGAGTTCGAAGTTGGAGAGGGGCTGTGTGGAGACTACGGGCAGCATCCCTGAGAGAACAGCACGTTGGAGACAACATGTTGGAGACATGCCGATATCACTGAGACTGTGTAAACACAAAAAACGGTTGGTGTAAAAACAAACGTTTTCCAGCTCCGTAAAGCTGCCCTTACCATCTATGTGGGGCATAGTGACTGTCAGTTTGATGAGGTTGGGGTGGTGGGGGTCGTCTGGTCCAGTGTAGCGCAGCTTGGCAGAGAAAGGCTCTGCGCCCACCGTGCCCAGGATGCGCGGCTGGCACAAACCTGCAGCACCACACAGAACAAAACACACAGACGCTCAACCCGGGGAGAGCAGGGCGTCCAGCGGAGCCTGAACGTCAAGATG
Source organism: Tenebrosternarchus preto (assembly GCA_025802075.1). Lineage (NCBI taxonomy): Eukaryota > Metazoa > Chordata > Actinopteri > Gymnotiformes > Apteronotidae > Tenebrosternarchus > Tenebrosternarchus preto. Next base: position 1,029,504 of record JAOYMR010000012.1, on the reverse strand, counting down.
TGAGCGTGTGTGTGTGTGTGTGTGTGAGCGCGCACACGTCCTCTCCACCCACCCTCCTCCAGGCTGATGGAGATGATATGGCTACTGAGCTCCAGCCCTTCTTCCCCGTTGGAGTTGACCGCTCGGGCGACACACTGCACCCGCGAACCCGCCTGGAAGTAGATCGAGTCCAACGTGATGCTTTTGGACGAGGTGAAGAACGTGTCGAAGTCCACCTCCCTCATGGGGCTGGTGACCCCGTCCGGGCCAGTGGGGGCGCTCACGAGCCAGCGGTAGTGGGTCAGCGTATCGTTGATCCTCTCGCTGGAGCAAATGGAGCCCGTACGGTGGAATGCTGGGTACTTGGGGTTACAAGCCTGGAGAAGATAAAAAGATCATTTTATTGATCCCAGACGGAAATTCATGACAGGAAGAAAGCAGAGACTTATTTGAGGAAGAGGAGCTGATCTGAAACGTTTGAGGGTGAGAGGAATGTTTTGGCATCTGTTTATATCACACACTCGGCCCTGCAGCAAGTGAGAGACTTTGTTTTGTTTTTTTTAACAATTCTTGTAACTTTTTATTATATTAGTCTTTATTTGCAAGTTTGAACGTCACACACCGTGACGCAGACGACCGGGTACCCCGCAGCCGGCTCTCCGCCTCCGCCGGTCGCCGCGGCGACGTCATACTGTAGGAGGGACACCACCACGGGAACGGCGGGAAATGTCACGGCAGCCATGCTGTTCATCTCTTCGATGTAGATGATGGCTTTGGTCACCTGCAAGAGGGCGAGGACAGACTCGAGTAAAACTCCCCGCGCTAAGATGCAGAACGCAATGCAGAATGTATTTGAATTTTAAATGGTGCAGGGTAAAACTCTGGGAGAACCTGGATCTCGGCCACCATGTTCTCGTCAGGTTTCAGGTGGACTGTGAACGCCTCTCTCATCTCACGCACACCGTCGTACAGAATCTCGATCTCCACCGTGTGCTGTGTTTCGCCCTCTTTGAACTCGATGTCTGTGGAGTTGGGAAAAGGGGGGGGGTCACTTCACACAACGGCAAACATGCAGCTTCTAAATGAATTCTTAACCACCATTTTAATTCTCCATTAACTCTGTGCTGTCCACCTGCCAATTCATGCACAATTCATCACAATTATGCATTTGCTGTCAGCTTAACCTTTTAAAATATTCAATGCGGGTTTTCGGCGAGAGGCGACAAGGGTCGCCAACGGGCAAGAGACGTCAGCATCTGCACACGCTGCCTGCGAACGAGCACTCTCACCTTCCGACACGGGGTGGTAGTCCTCTCCGGATGACGCCGAGCCGTCTTTGGTGTGCACGCGGACCACCGACACCTTAGAGGTGTCGCCCGTTCTCTGCACGGGCACGGTCACCATGGAGACCTGGCCCGGCTCGGTGGGTTCGCTCACGCTGAACTTGGTCGCCCCGAACCTGATGATGGGCTCTGAAGAAGAGGGTAGAAGGTGCGTGGGAAAAAAAAAAAATCCCCCACAGGTGTACGTTAGCAACAAGCTAACGATTTCCCCTCAGGCCGCTGCGCAGCATGGCTAAAACTGCCCTGTCTAACGTGCACCGATTAAATGCTGTCTTTCATAAAACCATGGATAATCCAAACTGTAGCTCACAATTTCACTTTGTCTCGTGTACTGTTTAACTGTGTAGTCACTCTGTTTATTTGTTCTTGTTGTTACTGAATAGTTTGGTGGTTGAGGGACACTACACTGAGACCTTTCTCGATAGGAACTTGCTGAATAATACAGTCCACCAGCATATTGACAGAAGATAAGAGTAAAACTGTGGATGCTTCCAGCATCAGGGAAGTGGTGAGAACAGCGGAAAACCGGTGTTTACATTCACCCACAAACTCGTGTCGATCCGCCCACAACCCGCGCTTGAATATCTCTGGCAAACAAAAGAATTTATCGCCACAGGCTCTTTCAGCTGTGTCAGGCATTATGCATTTCTGAACAGGTAATAGGTAACTCACTTTATGTAACTCAGTCTCTGAAGGCATTCACTGCAGAAAAACTGAAACCTTAAAACTGTTAATTAAAACGGTCACACTACCAAGCTCTCATTACGACAGAACGCAGAAGATCCAGGCAGCGTGATGGATGGAACAGTGAGAGGGAAGCCGATTGTATTTTACAGGCAAAAGTGCGGACACCCCTCCATTCTTTTGAGAGTCTCTGAAGCAGCCACCCTTTACTTTGATGACAGCTTCGCTCGTTCTCTTAACCAGGTTCGTGAGACACCTACTTATGATGCTTTTCCATTAGTCCCTCAGAAATTCTCACATATGCAGAGCTCTTGTAACGGGAGGGAATACGGTTCAGAAAGAAAACTATTTGCGTGGTGGAGGGGCAGGGCTGTGTGTGAGGGTGTAAATTAAATTAAATTAATTAACTAAATGAATCTAAATTAATTGTGTGCGTGTGTGTTTTGGAAATCAATTCATATATAGACTAACACCTTTCCAAGTTGTATATGGAACACATTTAAGCATAAGAAATTAGAAATTGTGACTGAGATTGTATCTTAAGATTGTATCTTAAGATTGTATCTTAAGCTTAATTGTATCTTAAGATTGTATCTTAAGATTGTATCTTAAGCAATGCTTGGCATCAGAACAGTTTTTGCCTTACCATAAGAATAACAGTTTTAAACGTCAACACCCTTTTCTAAGAGAAGTGCACCGAAGAACTGTGAAGAACCTCGAGAGGTTGTGAACTTGCTTCACACACCAGTCACACGGGCCGGTTAAGCAGAGGGCTTACTGTCAGCGTCATCCTTGATCTTGATGAGCGTCTCGTTCCGCGCTCCTACTGACGCTCCGAACGGAGACTCGCTCTGCGGCCTCCCCAGCACCAGCCTCAGCTCCTCCAGCTCCTCATGTTCAGTGTCATCAACGAGAATGAGAGTACAGGGCTTCTCCACCTCACCTACACACACACACACACACACACATACAGAGACACATACAACGACAAATTCATTGGCATTTTTAATTCTAAACCAGAGCTTTTAAGTATGCTACACTTAGCGCGCTGACCTGGTAGGAAGGTGATGACGGATGCGTCTGTGTTGGGCCTCTCGTGGAAGTCCATCATGACCTGGGCTGAACCCTGGCGGCTGTAGCAGCGCACGCTGGATCTGTAGCTCAGGTCGCCGCTGCGGTACACCACGGCTGTGATCTTCCCGTCGCTCTCGCTGCCTGTGTACGAGGCGTCGCGAAACTGCACTCTCGGAACTGAGGGGTGGAGACACAACGAGAATCCATGTGTTACTGCTGGATCAGGCTGTGTGTGTTGGCTTGAATGAACGCAGGGAAGGGGTTTGGGTAGTGCTTGCACATACACACACACACACACACACACACACACACACACACACACACACAGAACGCCCTTCATAGTACTGCATTAAACACAATTCATTCCTTCTTCGTTGTTGTTTTGGATCACTTCCTGTCGACTGGCTGCGGGCTGCTGCCCGTCAGGGAGAGGTGAAGCACACTCACGGTCGGAGACGGAGTCGTTGATGTAGATGCTGGCTTTGCCCGGCTCGCCCACCGTGCCGTTCATGGACATGCGAAGTACCAGCTCGAACCTCTCCGGCCCCTCCAGCACAGGCTGGCCCAGGTCGTCCAGAATGGTCACCCGTAGCGTCTGAACGGTGACTCCGGGGGCGAAGGCCAGGTTCCTGCTGATCCCAACGTAGTCCTCTCCAGCTGGAGCAAACGTCCACACAGTAAGTTCAGGCCTTCAGTCTGCTATTATACCGCATTGCTTTGTTCAGAACAGAAATACAATCAACACTGCATAAAAACAACCACAAAAACAAGATGCTAAATTTGCTGTAGGTTTTTTTTTCTTTCTATTCATTGCCTTGGTATTTCAAGGCTGTTGCTTTCGGGTTTTGAATTCAAGGCTGTAGTGAGAAAAGCAATTTACATTTTTTTTCTGTTTTGTTTTAACATAGGCTTGTGTATATATATAAAAGTTCTCTTGTACTCTCAGTGTTTGATAGCTCTGGGAGATAAGAGAGTGATAATTATACTAAAATAGTGCATACATTTCATCCCTTGCCTGACAGGCTGTTTCTTCCAAGACTACAACACTCTTGTTGAATTCAGACACAGCATTACTGACGCTAGTACCCACCGAGACGTTTCCCAAATGCCAACAGCCATGGTGGCATCAGACTTTTAAACAATGCAGTAGTAAATAACAGAATGCCTTTATCAATTAATGAATTGCGAAACGGAAATTAAAGCCTTGCAAAAAGACGCAATAAAAATTGTAAAAAAAAGACTCCTGTTTTGTTATACTTCACACACAGGAGATTACGCGTGTGTGTATCCTGACATCTGATGGCTCTGCTCTAAAGCCATGGCTGGGTAATTTGCTCGTTTGATTTTTTGGAGTCCATGCTGTTGATAGAGCGCCTTCTTCATCAGCCTGGCGATCGGCAGCAGACCTGGGAGCACCGCTGGGTCCTAGAGACTGCAGATTAGGTAGCACGGGGTGTTTACACGTGGGCCGAGGGAGTCCAGACGCACGTGGCGATAAAAACGCGGCAAAGGCAGGAGGGAAGGGAACCGGCACCTGTCCGGGAGGTTTGAACTTAAATATTTAAAAACCTCTTTGTGTGAGACTCACACTTCGGGTTACCAGTGCTGGTTTGGCCTGAGCTCCTGCTCCAGCGAGGTTAGTGCACTCTCCCGGCAGCAACTTCACACCTCACAGAAAACGAACCTTATTTTTTGGGGTTTGTACGTGTTGCGTTCTCAGCGTGCGGTGGTGTTCCCTACTTATCTGTGTGAAAAAAGACATTCGGCTCTAGGCTTGCGGAGCAAGAAGCCAAGAGAATCCACTATCTCTGTTTAGAAAAAATCCTTTGAACTAAATCCATTAATGTCTCAACTGCACTTCTTATGCTATAAGGAATTTTGCATTAACATTTCAGTGCCTCTCAGATAGTAAGTTAAAGACAATGTACAGCACAAATTATTGTTATCAGACTTGGCAAAATGAATTTAATTTGGCAAAAGAGGAATGGTTATGGTAACAAAAGCAGAAGTCATTTTTTACAGTGTGGAGAACTGTAGGAGGTATTGGAGAGGTTAAGGGCGTGGTGGGAGCTCTGGGACGTTCACGTACCTTCAGCCGAGACCGGGTCGGTCTTTCGGGAGCGCACGGTAACCATCCCTGCCTTGTGGAGGTCCGTTCCCGTCCTCCAAACCCGAACCTCCACATAACCATCGCTTTCGTCCACATGGTACTCCGTCTCACCGAAATAGAACACGGGGACTGTCAGAAAGACAACGAGGAGGACAGGTCAACCAAAACGAATCAGTCACTAGTGCTGTAACAATACATCGATCTGTATCGATGCATCGATACAAACTATGAATGTTACGATGCATCGTTTTGACGCAAAAACATCGATGCATGTGTTTTTCACGTGAGTTTAAACATTATTTGCATAGTTCCGCTCTGTGCTACGCTCCGCGCTAAAGCACGCTGCTGTTTGCCGAGCACGTTTGTGTTAAGTGTTAAACAATGCAGGAGCCCTCTGCAAGTCGCCCGAGCT
>JAOYMR010000012.1:1001392-1015579 GCA_025802075.1 Tenebrosternarchus preto | reverse complement strand
GGAGACTGAGAAGTAATTATATATGGTCATTATACCATTGTTAAATCAATAAAACAATAAACTTAATGGTTGCCTAAAACTTTTGCGCAGTACTGTATGTGCCTCTAACTGAGACTAACTTCTAGGACGGGGAAGCCAGTGGAGATTTCTGTATACCTTGCTGGGTGAAGCAAATGACCATTAGCTCTTCACTGATGTCTCCAGACCTGTGGACAGGAATCAGAAGCTCTCCGATGTCTTCCTCAATTGAGTACGTATCCACAGGGATGAATACCGTGGACTCTAAAACAAAAAAACCCCACAACATTCAAGCCCACAGGTTGCTCAAAGGCCACTTTGAGAAAACAGAATAATAATACGTGAATAATAATAATACATGAATAATAATAATACATGAATAATAATAATAATACATGAATAATAATGATATGTGAATAATAATAATAATACATGAATAATAATAATACATGAATAATAATGATATGTGAATAATAATAATAATACATGAATAATAATAATACGTGAAGGCAGAAAGTAGGAGGCTGTTCTAAGTGCTGTAGAGAATGGACTCCTGGCACTTGGTTCTGATATCATGCAGCTTTTAAACTTAAAAACTTCTAAATCAATATTTTTTTTTCCCCTCCTGATGGTACAAGGTTTTAGAAGGAGCCTCAACACCTCAAGTAAAACATTAAGCCCTTGTCTCTTTTTGCAGAAAAACAACAGAGAAAACAACAGCTGAAGGAAAAGCAGAAGTTTCAGTGGCCTTGGTGGCAACTGAAATAGACAATCTCAGGCCAGAACATCAGAAGATTCGTATTCTGAGGTGTTCTCCGCTCCCTGCTACAGGCTGTTGATAACCTTTGTACGAGCTACACAATTAACCTGTTAAAACTATTCTGCTCAGTTAATGACCATGACCTTCAGAAAGGCTGAGGAGTGTTTTGACTAGAGTATACAATAGACTGTAGTTTTAACTGGAGTATACAATAGAGTGTAGTTTTGACTGGAGTATACAATAGAGTGTAGTTTTGACTGGAGTATACAATAGAGTGTAGTTTTCCAGGGTTATGGCTTGAGATATGAATTTCTTTTGCAGGCAAAACTGTATTTTTTTTTTTTTTTTTGCCTTTTTTTGCCATTTGACCTTGTGATGCTGTGGGCAAGTAGGTTTCTGTGAGCAAACAGGTACTGTAAATGTGTACCTCACTCCAGCAGCATATTTGCACTAGACTTTTGTTCTGATTTCTACATGCATGAGTGCCTTCCACCAGTTTTTTTGAGCAGAATCACAGAATTTTGTCACATGTGTGTAGACAAAAAAAAATCCATATACGTCAACACTAAATATGTGAGGAAAGAGGCGTGTCTTTATCATCAAAAGAGAACAACACAAATCATTTGTCTGCTCCCTGGGGAGGAAATTCTGTTTGCTTCACTTTCACTCTCAGATGGCTGAACAGATCAGATTCCAGGGTAACGTCAACCAACCACATGTGTTTCTGCTCTCTGGTGAACAACACCCTCGTCCCACAGTTAACAGCAACGCGTTATGAAACGCGACGTGTGAATTCTTAAATATCTGCGATGATTTACACGTGTAACGGTGCAGTGCAGCTTCAGACATGCAAAAACATGCATCGTGCTTCACTGAAATATCGTTGCACTGCATTAGTGCAGATGAAAAACAACGCGTGTTCGGATATCAGGGGCAAGCAAGTAAGATCTCTGCAGCCTTGAAAGGAACTGATGAACCCTCAGTTGGTCATGGAACGGATGTGGAAAGGCCATTTCCACTCACCATCTCCGGGGTCCACAATCTCCACCGTGGCCGCCTGGGGGAACTCCAGAGCCCCCATTACGGGCTCGGAGAGGACGATCTTGAAGGTCTCTGACTGCTCGTAGAGGCTGTCGGTAAGGATGCGCACCTTCCAGGTGGCTGTGGTCTGACCGGGGTTGAACTGGACTTGCTTCTGGGCTTTGCCTCGAAAGTCTTTGTCCTTCTCGGCTGTTTCATCTTTGGTGGCGATGCCTAAGGTACAAGAAAGGATGATACAGTGGAAAACGTCAGTCTATGCACAGAAGTATTTTAAAGGCAGAGTAAAATTTTACTTGCTTGAACTATAAGGTAAAAGTTTTACACCAAAAATTGTAGCCCCAGTCTATGTCAGCGTTTCAGAGCCTGATCCTCATTACACACCAGACCGTTCCACGTTTTCACTATAGCCCAGCGTCTAACACCAAGCACCAAGCCTTAACAACTGTGACTGGCATGCTGGGAGTTTGGTGTTAGACCCAAAAAGTGGAACCGTTGGTTGCCCTGAGGAATACTGCTTGTATGAACATTTTCTTCTGTTTTAGTTTGTCTTAACTGCTTTCACTCTTGACATAAGCCCCAGCACAATATCTGTTCCAAACAAAGCAACCAATCAAAGAATAACAACTTGTTTGAGGATTATAAAAGTGTCATTCTCCACTTCCACAGCCTCACTTGACTGGCATAAAACCTAAACATTACTTTTGCTCATATATTTTTTTTATCTCTCCTGTATAAAGGTAGCGATGGACTACATTGGAGAGAAGGAGATGGTTAAAGGTATCTCGCTGAGCTAGCACTGAGTTCTTGACCAGGAACCTTGTGTTCCCCGGCTGGGAAGAGCCTTTTGAGAGGGCCACTGCGTTCCGGGGGGTTATCACGATCGCGCTTGACTGACAGCGGCTTTATCTTGTCAGCTGGATCCTGGAACCCTGCCAGAATATCTCCGACAGCCAGACACAGGGGCACAGGGGCAGCAGACAGTCTCAAAAACAGAAGTGGGCAGAGCATGAGTGGACGAATTTAATAGAACATAAATAGATTAATTTATGCAAATGAATAACGCATACTTGACGAAGTATTTTGTTCAAAATTAACTGACATGGTCAAAGGGTGGGAGAGGGCGGGGAGACATGTTACTTAACATTTGGGAGACATAACGATGAGTTGCTGCCCAGATGGAGAAACTGGTCTCTTAAAAAAAAGAAACTCCCCAATTTTATACTTTGAAGCAGAAAAAGAAAGTAGTGCTTTGATATGAAGAAGAGCCGCAGTAGAGAGGACCAGGTCTGCCTCAGCCTGCCCACACACGTGCCCGAATAAAATCAAATTAGCTCAGCAGGGCCTGAAAATGTCCTCCTTCAAAGAGAAGGCTTCGAGGAGGTGGGAACAGTTGCTTTCAAGCTGTGTCTTCTTCACGATGGGAGAGAAGAACGGGAGCTTCAGAGGGTCAAGCTACAGGTCAGAGACTCACATCGTGAATGTCTAATGTGGCCTGCAGTGGTCTCTGATCAGAGCGGAGGAGCTGGTCTGATCCACACACCCAGCAGGTGTAGCTGACCTCCCCAGTTCAGGAGGAGAGCTACTGCTAGAGCTGCTAGATGGAGGAGGATGGAGGAACGTCTTTTTCATTATCCCTACTCTCCCTGCTCCATGCCCAGAAAAGAAAAACTATGAGCACCCAAATGGAAATGTAATGGAAAGTTTACTCAGTCTGTTCTTGTTTATATTTTACCGTCTTGTACTTCAGAGGTTGAGGACTTCGAACAGCGACTCTTCCAACATTGAATCTGTTTTTTTTCTTTTCATTCCTGCACTGGCGATTACCATCCCAGTGCCATTTTGATCAGATTGTATTCCAAATGTTTTACCTCACCACCCCCAAATTAATGGGCTTCAGTTACAGTCTCTCGGATTCAGACACATCAAAAGGGAAGTGGTCGGAACAGGGGCACTCTGTTGGCCCCTGGGTCGGCCCCTGGGTGGGGCCTAATGAAGAGGAAGCATGCTCCTTGTTCTGTGACGCCCGTGGATGCCACTTATTTATCAGGGTATTGGGGGTGGAGCCTCTGTTCTGTGTAGCTGTCTGCCTCCACTCTACTGCCTCCATCCTCCCAGAGCCTTGCATCATTAGCATCAACCCCTGAGCCTCAGGTGATGAGCAGCTCAACAATCCCTCTCATTCTAAGGAATGACCTCCAGCAGACGTCCTCTCTGTAATGCACTTGGGAAATAAAAGATTCCAGAGTGAGGTGCTCGTGTGTTTCGAGTGTAGAGGCGCTGGGGAACCCGAGTTATTCCTCTTCGAGTCAGATGGCAGGAAATAGAAACACTTTCATATAGAAAGTGACTGGAAAAATGGAAAAATCTCATAGCAAAGTCCACATACATCACTGGAAATTCTACTAGTGGATGAGTCAGTCAGTAAGGTGGGAGTTTCTTTAGATTACCTCCATGTCTAAAGTCGACATTGTGTGTGTGTATGACTCAAACATAGGCTAGAAGAAAGGGATTAGTTAAGGGCTAAACTTAATCCTCTCAATTTACCCATGGGTTCAGGTAGTCCAGGAAAACACACAAGATATTCAGAATTCAGAGAGACCTGTTTAGGGAGTGGTTCATCTGAGTGGATCTGTCTGGCTAAGGAGTTCAAAGAATCTCCTGAGTCGGCTTGAACTGTGCCAGGTCATGGGTTTCAGCTCTTTTTAACATTAGTTCTCTATAGATAAGATCATCAACTCTTTAGTTTCATGTTAAAGTTTTCCTATACAAATACTGCAGTCGGTAACGCACTCAGTCGTTATTATCAAGATGCAACATTACTATGGTTACTGAGATGGTCTCTAGTGAAAAGATATGGTTACTACATTACTATGGTTACTGAGATGGTCTCTAGTGAAAAGATATGGTTACTACATTACTACGGTTACTGAGATGGTCTCTAGTGAAAAGATTTCACCCCGTGTGTGATAACTCAACGATGGATGGTGTTCACTTACTGACAAATGAGGTGTCACCGAGGAAACCCCTCCGCCGCAGCACCACCTCCAGGGCCTTGGCCTCCTCATCCACCACGTAGTACTCCTTCTCCAGGGAGATCCAAGCCCAGGTCAGCCGGAACGGCTGGTTCTTCAGCCGATTTCCTCCTGCACACAACCACAATTCACTACCATTCTCTCCCGTGAACATACGGCAATTAAAGCAATTACCTGCTCTGAACCAATCATCACAAGACCTTACAGCCACCAGAAAATGTTGTAAAATTTCACAAGTCGTTCAGAAAATAAGTTGATTGACAGTGGAAAGGTGTCCCACTAATGTATTTATTAGCATCTTATGTGGAGGCCCAAACTGGGTTGAACTTTTTAGACAAATCCGTCTTAGAAAACGTTTGTTTTAGACACACGTGCGCCTGATTAAGCGAGGCCCTGGCAGTACGGCACCACAGAGCACGCCCGATGCAGCACAGATGATACTTATGGCTCTAATTGCTGCTTTTCTAATTAAAATCGAAAAGGTCTGCATGTTTCCTATCTGCTTCCCTCTGTTTTCTCATTCCTGTTTGAAGTGCGATTCAAAGCCTCAGGCTAAGCTCCTGCAGGGGTACCCTGCCAGTAACAATCTGCACACAGACAGAGTCTGCACACACAGACATCAAACACACACGCCTGACCCACCCAGCCACACACAAACACTCACACGCGCGCGCACGTGCACGCGCACACTCCTTGTCCAAGCGTGAGGTCACACACAAGTCACATTGCATCATCAAGGTTTATAATACAGTACACAATACAGTAACCTTATCTTTTATAAACAAAAACAAATGTCTTTGTTCTTTCATCAAAAGAAAAAAAAAAGTCGCTTTGGCTGGTCCTAATTTTCTAGGTTTTTTTTCTACTGTCAGGGGATTTTTGGAACACACACACACACACACACACACACACACACACACACACACAGTTAAAACACAAAGCAATCTCACTCATGAACAGAACAAAGAACAACACAGATGATTGACCAGGTCAGGTAGAGAGAGAGAGAGAGAGAGAGAGACAGAGAAAGAGCAAGAGGGTGGGGGAGAGAGAGAGAGAGAGAGAGAGAGAGAGAGAGAGAGACAAGCAGCTGCGACTGCTTTGTTCCAGACTAGCATTGGGCTGAGGTTTGTTTGAGTTAGCAGCTCCACTCGGGCTCTAACCCTCACACCAACCTCACGTCCTCTGCACAGCTGTCACGTTCTATAAACCAGTCACGTCCTACTATGCCCATTTCCCTTTCATGAAAAGGGCCGAAACACATGCGTTCGCCTCCATAGTGTCTGGGCATTTTAATGTGTGTGTGTGTGCGCATGTGTGAGTCTAAATTCTTCCCAGTCACACCTGTTTAGGGTGGTTTTATGTGGTTTTGATTAAATTTGTTCCTGACAAACATTTAAATTTTTTCTTTGAAATAGTTACACAACACTTGATGACCAGTGTGTACAGTGTATGGAAGAAATCATAGTTATAAATATCACTGCATATAGTGCCACTGAAAAACAACCACTAGTGAAATTCAACACTCAAAATAAGCCTTTTCCTTTAGATGGTTGAGAAAAGCTTTTAGATCAAAACTGACAAATAAATCTCAAACTGTGTCTATCATCTCTGCACTTGTGAGAGACGAGTCCTACAGAAAGATGGAAAAAATAAAAACAAGTTCCCTATTCTGCCTACAAACAATGGAAAGTTCTGATCAGAGGTAAATCAGTCCCAATCTACCTGCCTCAAAGTCTGAGATTCACAGAATAATTGGCTTTGTCAACAGGCTTTTGATGAAAAAGAATTCAGGATTCCCAGAATGCCAAGCGTGTGCGGTTGCTCCAGTAGCTGCTGTCAGAAACGCACTGCGTTGTCCTTTTCAGCGGTGAAATCAACTGCGCCGTTCCGACTCTTGTTAGTTGCTCCAGACAATTGAAGGAGGTGACACTCGATTTATAGATAGAACAAAAATATCTGTCATTCATGCAGCCAAGCATTTTAATTAGATCAGAAGAGACTGGATTAAAGTTCAGAGTCAAAGTGTCGGAGTCGAGTTACAAATTACCCAAATACAGCTTGTTTGAAAGCCCGAGTGGAGAGAACTCCGGTGAGCTAGAATGTTATTCCTGAAAATAAATCCTGGACAGGTGGAAGAGGGCAAGTTTGCGATGTGTCACGTGTGATTAGCAGCAGCCACTCTGGCTCAGCTCTGGTTCACAGGCCGAGCTGAAGCGAACTCCTTATAAAGACAACTGCTAAGTGTCAATCAGCGCTGCCTATTACAAGAACAAAAAAAAAGCTCCTTCTCTTTGAGGAACTGCGGGACTACACCAGGCCTTAAAGCTTCCATTTGAGTATTTATGAGCTCAGTACACCATCAAAGGAGGAGGAGGGGGTGGGATGTTCACCGCAAAGTGAACAGCCTCGTGAACTAGCGCAACGAGGACATTCCAAGACCATTTATAGGCCTGCCTCTTTCTGTGCCACACACAACGTAAACACTGAACGTCAACCTGGATGAGATGTATACATATCCTTATGAACTGTGCACACTTTATCTCAGCATCCCAGAGAACCGGCTTTTCCAATGTTCATGTAGGTGATGTAGGATGGGTAACTGAGAACTTACTCTATTTGGGTAGACCACCCTCAATGAGGAGAGTTTCTGATCTTATGTCTGAGTAGATGCACACAATCAATGCAGATCCCCAGTGGAGACACATCATCTCAGAAAAAGCTAAACGTGCAACATTGAACTAGTTACTTAGGTTCCTTCTCGTTGGTTCTTTTTTTCCCCCTGAAGGTGTGAAACACTGTGGAGGTAGACTGGGTAAACCAACTTCAAAGAACCCAGAGAGAATTTAGTTAATGGTTCACTGGTTCAGTTTGCCCACCGCAGCTCTAGATAATGTCAGTCATAGCCTGTTTTCCGTAGGTACAGGTTTTATTAGCTGTAACGACTCACAGGCTGGTGGGGTTTCCTGCTGTTTTAATTTAGTTAACATAACTATGTCAGACTTTACTACTGCAACTCTACTGTGTCCTAGCGCTTCTTCAAAGACAAAAAGTTTACAATTAAACACTATAGAAAATCCTTCTCAGTTCAGATTAACGATCCACAGATATCAGTCACTTTACATTCACAGTGACAGTGTGTGAACACTGAATAATTTCACAGCTTCTGTAATTTTCAACTTATTTCATGCGCCACTAAAATGCAGTAAAACGGACAAATGATGTCATGGATTAGCCCACATTTCGCAGGAACATCATCTGATCTAACATCATCTGATATAACATCATCTGATCTATCGTTCTTTACCATCTGTGCTGAGTCGGTCGAGGTAGATGACATTATCAGATCAAAATCAGACGTCACGTGTGCCACAGCCACACGTGATGACACAGTTATACATAATCCTTTTTTTTCCCCCTCATTAAAATGTTTCGGAATGTCGCGCCAGTGATCCAGATATTTCTCAACCGCTTGGTGTCATTGTAGTCCACCCAGTTCCTATAATGACCTCATGGGTGATGGACAGAGTGGTTGTGAGGCTGGCGCTGAGCTGGAGCTGTGCCAGCTCTGTGCCCTTGCCTACTGTCACAGTGCCTCGTCTGCCCGTTTACGGGCAGGGAGACGGGGGGGTATTGGGGCTGAGTCGCTCTGGCCGACTGACATACAGGCAGGCTAAGCCAAAATCCTGCCTGCCAGGCGTCAGAGTGGACAAAGCAGAGGCAGGCAAGTCACAAGCTTTCGTCAGTGTAACCCTGGGGAAAAAAAAACGAAGGAAAAAAATCTTCCAAAAAAACATGCAAAACTGTGGAGTGGATTTAGATGGTGAGCAGAGGCTTAACGTCAGCAACACGCTGAAGAAAAAATAAATAAACAGGTGTCTATTCCAACAAGCCATCGCTGGCAATCGTTCTGCCGAGCAGGAGGAGTTCAAGCCATCGCTGGCAATCGTTCTGCCGAGCAGGAGGAGTTATTTTGAATTCCAACACCTCTGCTTTGAAGGGGTTTCACACCTCTTACCCCAGACATCAGACCAGCGTTAGCGCCAGATCCTGTGTCAGCTGCCACTGAACTAAAAGTCATGTGGTAAAATTGGTGTTGATAAGAGTTTGAGCCTTTCAGCTCCGATAGGCAAATTTGAGCCTTGTCCCTTACTGGGTCAGGGCAGCTCTCTCTTTCCAGCTAGGCTTTCATGTTACTCTGAGTGAAACTGAATCAAGCCGGCTGACTCCACGGAAACAGACAGTGAGGTCTTGTAACTGCTCTACGTGTCCGACGGGGACAGTATGCTCTGCTAGTAGGCGTGGAAAAGAAGACAATAATCAGGTCAGAGTCCTGTGTGGGGGGGGAGAGCAAAATTCCTGGTTTTTCCAGCGCAGCACCACTGCATGGGACTGGCTGAGGAAACAAAAGTTTGGGGGAGCAAATCCCACGAGGTGGATGGGACGGGAGGTGGTTCCTGGTCCCGGGAGCCTGGTCATGCTCCAGTGCATGCCCTTCCAAAGGCTGCCGACGAGGCACCTCCCCTCAAACGGCTGAAACTCCACTCACACAGGTGGTGTGGATCCTTCAGCGAAGCATACAACACTTGTAATTACAGCGTTCTGCTTGTCCGAACACGAAGGCTGGAGCTCGTTCGCCGTTTCTTATGGTATCAGCAAATCTGCTGAATCTGCAAGTCATTTTTGCATCCGTGTCCGTGCACCACGTCCAAGTGCCGTTTTATAATGAGGGTGAATGGAGCACAGTCAGTAGTTTTTAAGCACTGCCAGAAATATTAGTGAATCGTGTAACAATTGCAGATTACCTAAGTCACAAGAATGGGAGGTTTTACAGTCTTTGTTTTGTTACTGTGAACCTGCCTCGGTCTGCAGCTTTTCAAAATTGCTTAATCCTTAAAAAAAAAAAAAAAACAAGGTATGAGTTTGCTGATATATGCTTTGCAGATCACTCATTATACATAAGACACTAGTGATGGTAGTCACAGCCTCTCTGAACAGTTTCAGATATATGAATTATTGATCTGAACCAACCCTTAGTTCAGAGCAGAGACATTTCCCCCAGGGTATCATACACTCATATTCTATTTTCTTGTTTGAGGACTACGATCCTCACCCTCAAAGGATGGAGGAGTTTAAGGGTAAGAGCTTTCACACTAGGCATGAAAGGACACGACCCTCAGTTTGGATCTTAATCCAATCAGCATTAGCTTGGGCATATGATCTCAGTGTTGGTTCTTGGAGAACACCTTGGGATTAGTGAGCTTCTCTCTCCATGTGTTTCAAAATGAACTTCCATAAAAGAAACAAAAATGGAACAGCTCCATTTAAGACGAAAGTTTCTCTAATGTTAAATTAAATGATTAAATTAAATTACCTGAAACTTCAAACCACCAAAGTGTTTGAAAATCTTTACAGAATAAAGTTATGAATATAACTGACAGAATAAAGTTATGAATATAATCCTCTAATGATGTAGGAGGATTGAAACCGTCACTTTTAATAAACAGCAACAGTTTGGAGTGGCCAGATAAGACAAATATTTGAATTTTTTCATTTTGAAAATAAACTGAGATGACGAGTGACTACAAAAACAACAACCACACGCTTACAGAAACCAAACACACAAAACAAAAACAAAGCCATGTTCATGAGTTCTGAGAGGACCCATCACACCGGACCAGCGTCCTGCATTACAGGGAGACGGAGCTCAAACTAATCCTCGCACGACCAGACTACAATACACGTCGGATTCTTTCAGGAAACATTCACACTCGCTATGACATCCGAGACAGCCACACAACCCTGTGCACGGGAGCTACACAACCAAGAAGAGCTGTCTGTGAGAAGAGGTGTAGAAACAGAGTGTCCTTCCAAAACCACCCCGAGGTCGGGCCTTATCCACGACTGCTGCTCATTAGAAGGAGAAGATTAGAACGGAATAGACACAAGCCAATGTTTTCCTTCTCTGGATTTCTATCTCTGGTTTTAGATGAATGCTTTATGTGGAAACTGTTGCTTGGGAGACTGTTTAAATACAAAATCTGAGAAAGATCCCAACCTGCTTCAGTGGCTCAGATATCCAGGTGATTCAGACAATACAAAATACCTCCCCAATATTAAATAACACACTGGATCACACAGTCCACCAACTTTGCATAATAAGAAACTAAATAACAATAAGAATGTAAATAATAAATGCTTTTATATCTGGTTTTAATAACTATCCAAATAACTATTTATGTTATAAATAATATATAAGAAGATATTCAGTTTTAGCCAATTATTAAGAGTGATAGCCTGATTAGCTTTATCACTGTAATTGTACACAAATGTTTCAATGCATTTTTCAAACAAGTTCTCAAGCAGGCACTTGCTCTTCAGCCCAGACTTCACGGTGAGGTCAGACGAAACCTCCTGTCTGCCCTTGTGCACCGTTCACCATGTCTTGAAAGTCCTCCCACAGAGTTACTTAATTACCAGCTAGACGGCAGCTTTGTTGTAAAAGCAGGCCGATTTCTCCACAGAACTGGAAACAACAACAAAGCCCTTTCTCAGCTGCAGGGCCCTCCCTCTCTCTCTCCCTCTCTCTTTCCCTCTCTCTTTCCCTCTCTCTCTCTCTCTCTCTCTCGCTCCCTCTCTCGGACGCTCGCGCACAAAGGTCATTGAAGATTAAATATTGAAAAGTCTCTCACTCATTACCAGTCAATTATGCATGACCAGCAGGCCTTCGAGAAGGCCACTCATGCTGATGTTAACATTAAGTGAACACTTCACAAAGCTTTCTGGCTCCGGTTTGCAGATCACAAACACGCAGCTGGAATATCGGTCCACGTCTGTGTGACCTAAGGTGAACGATAGCATGTGCGACGGACTTCACCTTAAGCGGGGGATCTGTGGGAACCGTTTTTGGTCTGTGGTTTGGAGTCTGTGCCCCGACGCTGCTAAAGGAGAACGGATGGCGAACGGCGTGCCAGTTGGAGTTAAAGTGGGTAAAGTGGGCATCATAACAGAGCCAACATGAAGAAAGTGAAGGAGGTTACTGTGTATCACATCACTGCTGGCTTCAGTATATCTGAAGATCAGGTTGGTAAGAGAAAGAATTTACAAGAGCTGGTGCGGAACATTTTTTGGGGGGGGGGCAACCATATAAGGGTATAACAAAGGGGGTGTGACAGAGAGCTGGGAGGGGGGTGCTTTTCCTTGACCCTGAATTCAAAGTGCTTGCTGGCTTGTCAGTCAGAAGAATGGTGGACTGTTCGCAGAGTGTGAGCAGCGTGGGGACACTGGATGAGAAAGCTAGGCCTCCCAACTAGCGGGTCCCATGCTAACAGAGCCAGGGCTGTGTGTGTGTGTGTGTGTGTGTGTGTGTGCATGTGTGTGTGTGTGCGTGGGTGGGTGGGTGTTCCTCCTCCCATGGGGCTGTGGCCAAAGGGCTGGCTGACCCAACAGAGCATGTCTGAGTGGCATTAGGCACTTGTTGGTCTTTGTGTTGGTTCAGTAAATATCTCTCTTTTTCAGAAAAGAAAGGCTTTAGCCTTCTCTGCTTCAGCACCACTTCACCAAAATGGCCACTCAAAGAAGACCCTTTGCCAGCATGGAGAAGACTCCATCTAACTCAATCATAGTTTAGACCATGTCTGGACTAGAGCTGTTTTTAAGGCTCTGATTGGGCCACAGGTACATAGATCTGATTGGACCACAAGCAGAGAGATCTGATTGGTCTGCAGCCCCTGGATCAGGACTGTCCCTGCCTTCAAAAGCAGTGCTGCTCACAGTTCACCCCATGACCTTGTAAAGCTTTAATCCTGTTCTCCTCCAGGTTTCCTCTGACCTCACCGTGACGGGACGTGGGGTCGTGGTGGAGATCCTGCAAAGGAGCCAAACGTAAAGAACTCGAAGCGCACATGAGGCACAGTGCAGTGGTGTAGAAAACTGGAGAAGACACCACCACGTTTGGCAAGGACCTCACAACATGCAAAGAACTGAGAGTGTAGAGCAGCCAGAGCTGTAGGCCAAAGACCAGAAGAGCGCTGGGTGAGAGCACCAAAGACCTGTGGGTTTTCACCTGGCCCACTCCAGACCACCAGGACACGACCGAACTGCTTCAACGGACCCCAAATGGAGAATCAAAAAGGACTGCTGGACATTTTTCAAATCCATTTGATTTGTTCTCAAATGCAAATGTAAAAGGCCAGGGTTGCTCAAAGAACACTTCCACAGATCTGTTCTGGAGTGTTAAACCTCTGCTTGGCAACATGTGACCTTTCCACAGAAAAATGGTGGGCTATGTAGAGTGCCAGAGAAAGAGAGAGAGAGAGATAGAGAGAGATAGAGAGATAGAGAGAGAGAGAGAGAGAGATAGAGAGAGCTCTTTGCTCAGGAGCAAAGAAAGGATGGAAGGAAAGAGGACTAAACTGACCAAGAAAATAGGTCAGAACAGTGTGGTTCAGAGAAACACAGCTTAACCCTTTGAAATAATTGTCTACTTTTACTGTGAGACTAATAATAATCAAAAAGGCATCAGAAGACCAACTGTCTGCTAATGTGAAGAGCATTTTGGTACAGGAAACCACACTAGGAAGTTTCTTCCATTCCACATTACCTCTCACCCAACACCGTGAAATAAATGGTAAAATGTATAACTTCATTCATTCATACTGGAAAGGTCACAGTCTGGTTAACTGCAGGAACTCCCTCTCAGATTTTCACAGAGGGAAAGATCCCTTTATAAATGAAGGGCTTTTCCTGGGTGGAAAAGAAGGTTGTGAAGATGGCGACAGATTTGCCCGAGACAGGTTTGAGCTTGCGCTTCGGCACTAGCTGCTGCGGGGAAGGGCAGCCACGGAACAACCAGTAACCCCACCACGGACAGCGATTCTCCCAGTGGATGACCACTGTGGTCTGAAGTCCAGGGTCATTCAAAAGGCATGGCTGGGATTTACGATGAGGTACATTTCTACATTTACAGGCGCCGCAGGCTGCTGGGACCGTGTCACACTCACTCTGTCATGGTCAGAGATGTGCAAAGATCCCTTTAGCTCCCTGTAAAATATCTGTGTCATACACTTACAGACTGAGGCTCTGAAAGAGAATTAGCATTTCAGACAAAAGCAATGGCACCCAACAATGAGATTGATGGCAGGTCTGTAGACATGCAGCTCTGCGCTGATTGATTAGTCTGGATTTTTTTTTTCCACTGACTAATTTCACTGACTGAGTGTCAGTGTGAGAGCAAATGATGTTAGCGCCCGTTTCTGTTCCGTCTTCTCTCGCTCCTCCTTCTCGTAGTTCTCCTCCGCTTCCTTGTCCAGCTGCTTCCTGCGCTCCACCCTAGTC
>JAOYMR010000012.1:978122-988451 GCA_025802075.1 Tenebrosternarchus preto | reverse complement strand
CTTACATGGCCCTCTCCTCTATAACTGCCCCTCTCCCCCTTACATGGCCCTCTCCTCTATAACTGCCCCTCTCCCCCGTACCTGCCCCTCTCCTCTTTACCTGCCCCTCTTTCACCCTCCTTGATACATGGTTTAAAGCGTTACATTTTCAGCTGAGGCTATATTCAATATTTGATGTGAAAACAGTTCGCTTCAAAGAGGCTGACTCATAAATTGTAAACCCATCATTTTCAAAGACCCACAAGGGAGCAGCAATTTTATTTACTGTTGGCTCCCACTCGGCTACGATGCCCTTGAAATATTAAAACAGCACCCTGAGAAGCACGAGGGTTGGAAAAAAGAGACGTGACATTGGGTACATCATCCCTTCTAAAAGTATTGCTGGCACAAACTTCATCTGTTTGGATGTTAGTCTGACCATGAATAATCCATGGTTAGCCCCATTCCCTTGGTAAAAATAAATTCATACATGACTCTATCCTTTCCGGATCTGTACCAAAGCAGAGTTGCATATAATGATTCTAACATAGTTTTTCTAAAAATAATAAAAGTGAATTCACCTTGAAATATTTTTGGACAATTTTTAGTTAAGAGCCAAACCTTTTTCATGCTAATTTAAAAGCTACACAGGATTCCATTCAAAATGCTGCTTCCCACATGCAATAAAGTTCCACATCTTTCACTCTCCACTGAGCTGTAAAGTGTCTGTGAAAATAAAGCTCTTTATGTACTTTACAGATGATTTACCTTTTGAGGAAAAGCTTCACAGGAGTAAAATAATTCAACTTTAACCACTATGTTGTTCACACAGAGTGACAGTACAATGAATGCGGTTACCTTGCGTGAACGTGGTGATGGTGGCATTTCCTTTGCTCAGGTCAATGAGGTAGCCGTGTTTAGCGCCCACCGTGACTCTAAAAGTCACAGCTCCGTGAGGACTGTCTCGGTCCTCAGCCTTGAGCACTTTGCTGGTAATCAGGAACCCCAAGTGTCCGGTGGGCAGGGTTTTTAGCATCGTAGCACCCTTGTTAACC
Source organism: Tenebrosternarchus preto (assembly GCA_025802075.1). NCBI lineage: Eukaryota > Metazoa > Chordata > Actinopteri > Gymnotiformes > Apteronotidae > Tenebrosternarchus > Tenebrosternarchus preto. Next base: position 987,417 of record JAOYMR010000012.1, on the reverse strand, counting down.
ACGATCTGTGGGATGCCGTTGTCAACGGAAAGGATTGCAATTTTCATCACCTGTGGCTTGCGCGTTTCGAAAACGGTGTCGGGGAAGACGTAGAAGTCTGTGTGGGTCCCGTCGGTGACGACGAAGGAGAAGCTGTCGGAAGCAGACTCTGTCCCATCGTGCTTATAGCTGATCATGTTCTCATTGAGGTCCTGCTTGGTGAAGGATGTGACAGGTCGAGTGTTGTTGAACAGCACCTTACCGTGGATGGGCAGCTGGGTGATGGTGAACTTGAGGAGCTTGTCTACAGTGTCACGGTCCTCCACCGTCAGCTCGAAGGGCGTGATCAGCTTGCTCTTGCCCTCGTTGACCACCAGCCCGTGAACGGTGACCACGGGCTTCTTGTTGTCCACATCGGAAATGGAGATGCGGAAGGTGCGGAACACGGGGTTGTAACCGTCCGTCACCTCAAACTCGAAGCTGTCCATCTTGACTTCGTCGTCTGCGGTGTGGATGTAGTAGATCTTGCTGCCGGCAAGCTGGAGCTGGGTGAAAGACGTGACGGGCATGCCCAGGGTGTCTGTGCACTCCAAGTGGCCCCGCGAGGGGGCTCGAGTAATGGTGAAGACTAAATGCTCATCTGGGCTGTTGAGATCGCTGGTGCTGAGCAAGTCGGTGGTCAGGGTCACTCTGCCTCCTTCTTTCAGAGACACACCTTTGCTAACAACGTCAGGGAACACCATGTCTATTCCACCTACTGTTACATAGAAGTATCTGTCAATCAGTGGGTTGATGCCGTCAGTGACATCAAACTTGATGAGGTCCCGTATTCCCTCTTGACCATTGTGCACGTACACAATCAAACTTTGGTCCACATCACTTTGCGTGAAGTTCATTCCGATGGTTATGTTTTCTAGTGTTCCAAATGGTGTTTTCTTTTGTAAAAATCCCTGGTTGGGTCCATAACGGATAATGTAGGTGAGGGTACTGTCCTCCGAATCGAGGTCTGTAGCTTTTAAAACTTTGTTGTTGACTTCTTTAGTTTCTCCTATTTCTATTTCAAGGCCATCATTAATTGCCATCCTTGGTGTTTCATCATCAACTGGGATGATCATGATAATGACAGTTTTTTCCACAGTGAATTTGCCATCGGTGAGGAGAACGTTAAAACTGTCCTCTGTGGTCTCTGAATCATCATGCTCATAAACGATGCTGGAGGCCTCTCTTATCTGCTCCAGAGTAAAGTTAGTCACAGGGACAACACCAGAGCTTAATTGATTTACAATGAAGCCATGTTTGGGTGGTTTAGTTATAATGAATGTCAGCTCATCTACGGGAACATCTGCATCAACACCATTCAGTATAGGTGTGTCGATGACAACATTCATGCCTTCCATCACCACAAACTCTCTCATGTGGATCTCTGGCTTTTCATCATTGGACGGAATTATCACAATGGGGAAAAAGTGCCTCTCTGAGAAGTTGATGCCATCTGAGCACCTGAAAGTGAACCTGTCTTCAACTGGCTCCACTTCTTTGTGAATGCTTTGCACATAATAGATATGATGCTGTGTTATGTCTTTGATGGTGAACGCGCTAATGGCAGTTCCGGACCTGGATTTCTCTGATCCTGGAGCTGGAGAGATGTTTTCCAAGTAGCCCGACGTGGGCTGAACGATGACCGTACACAGAATGTCCTCGTTGGGAGTGTCTGTATCGTCAGCACTTATGTGCAACATTTGAATGACGTTTTTCTCACCTTCAACAACACTGAACTGGGGGCCCACAAATACCTCAGGGGCCTGACTGTCTACTGGCAGGATAATCACCTGCACTCGAACGCCCTTGATTTTATTTCCACCCACAGTCCATTCATCAGACATATCTGTGAGTGTCAGATTGAAGGAGTCCTGTTTTATAGTGAGACCAATTTCTCCACTTGTGTGTGTATACACCACCAGTCCACTAATGAGGTCAGCTTGAGTAAATGTTTTGGACTGCACTCCATTCACCAGTATTTCACCAAACACTGGAGGATCTTCTAATATGAAGGTTAGCCTAAGGTCATCAGTGTCCTCATCTCGCCCCTGAATGACATTGGTGGTGATCTCTGTAGCTCCGTTCTCCAGCACATCAATGTAGGAGCCTATGGTGCCTTCTGGAAGATTTATTACCGGAGCCTCATCATCGACGGGCTTCACGGTTATCCTAATGGTAATTGGAACAATGTGGACCCCGTCACTCACGTCAAGCTGAAAGAAATCACTGGTGGACTCATCTCCATTGTGAACGTAGGAGATCTTGCCATTCGAAATATCGTCCAGATCAAACGAACCTCCCTTGGTCAGGTGGAGTGATGTGTGCATGATCTGACCATACAGAGGAGGTTGGGTGAGTGTGAAGGAAATCTTTACTCGATCTGTGTCTGGGTCTGTGGTGTGAAGCTCCGTGTGCATGATGACATGCACGTCCCGCTCTAGGACAGTGAACCCCGTGTTGGTTATCTGGGGAGGCTTGTTGTCAACAGGCTGCAGGAAAATGGTGAATGCGCCGCTGACACTGTTCCCTGCTGTGTCTTCAACCGTGTACTGGAACTGGATTACGTGTGGAGTTATTCCAAGCTCCAGATCAGGAGGCTTGTATGCTATCTTATGGTGATTTATCTGGGCTTGGGTGAATTCTGTGACCTCTGTATTTGGACTCTCAGTCAAAACAATACTTCCCAGAATACCAGGACTGTTCTCATCCATGTCTGTTGGTGGCTGAGTGATGGTGTATTTTAAGTCCCTGTCATCTGAATCCAAATCAGTGTAACGCAAGAATTTCTTACGGAAGTGCGTGAACTGATATTCGTGCACGGTCAGATGCAGGGTGGTGCCAGGGTACAGCTCTGGGGGAATGTCATCGACTGGGAGGATTTTGATGACAAAAGAGTTCTCCCCTGACTGATTTGGTGGGTCATTATCATCTTGGACTCGGAAAATAAACTGATCCATAATGGCTTCAGTGTTGTGAGGCCCGATGTGCCTGTAAAACAGCTTCCCATCAGTTATGTCTTGCTGGAGCCACTCCGTCACTGGTTTTTCATACATTTCATCTTCAGAATTAAACCTCCACGTGGATGGGTCCTCTGGAGCGTCCGCCTGACGAAGCAGCACTTCTCCTACTCTCGAGAAAGGAGGCTCCATAATAAATGTAATAGTCGAGTCTTCAGAGTCAATGTCTGCAGCACTGAGCATCAAAGGAGAAATAAGCAGCATCTGTTTTTTGTACAGCACCAGACCCGTGTTGGCGTTGACGATCGGTGGCTCGTCGTCTGTCGGGACCACGGTTATAGGGAAGAGGAACTCCACCTCGTGTTTGCCATCCGTCATGCGGAAAATTATGTTGTCGCTGTAGGTGTCGCTGCCGTCGTGCTGGTAGATGACAGAGCCGAGGTCAAGATCCGCCGGCGTGAAGAATTTCCTCCTGGAGCCCAGCACCGTGAGCTCTCCGTGCTTCAGGCCGTCGATCACGGTCACCCTCACGTCGTTCAGGTTGTCCTCGTCGCTGATCTGCAGGTTGTGCGAGCTGGACAGTGGCCGAGACTGGCCTTCATACAGCAGCTGCCCCGTGTTGCGTGTCACAACAGGGGCCATAGTGTTCATGGGCTTAACCACAATCATGAAAGCAAAGGAGTCGGACACGGCTCCCTCCGTATCTACAATCACAAACTCAATCTGGAAAATTCTCTCAGCGTCTGAATCCACAGATGGAGGCTTGTATGCTATTTTAAGGTCTTTTAGATCCCCCTGATAAAAGGATGTGATGGGCAAATTCCTATCATCTGTGCTAACAATGTAGCCTTCCTCAAATGATAACGGAGAGGTAATGTTAAAGATTAGGTCGTCATGCGCAGATTCAACGTCCTCGGCAGCAAGCATGTCAGGGGTTATAGCGGTCATTACAAACTGGTCAACTTCCATCATCATCATCGCCACAAAGCTAGGTTTAGGAGCGATATTCTCTTCTCCCTCTTTAATACGCATCATAATTTGGAAAAACTCCTGCTTCTCAACATTACTCTCCTTGTCTTGAAGTTCTACGTACATCGGGACATAATCTCGGTTTGGAGAGCGATGGGCAAATGTGTGCTGATAACGAATGTTCATTCTGACAAATTCATCACAATCGATCATCTTGCTTAATTTACCTTCATCAATGAGCTTTCCATACCGTGGCAAAGCACTAGCGCTGGCAAGAGATGTTACTTTGCACTGATAAACATTTCTATCAAAAGTAAACTCGAGAATTTTCTTATCAATTGGATTACTTATTCCAAGCAGTTTTTCCACAGTAAGGGGCATGTTTTTAGTCAAAATCTCCAGCTGAGTAAAGATCACCTCAATTTCCATCATGAACGGTATGATCACCGTATCGGTCTGCGTGTCATATCGAAGTTGTAGTCTCACCCTGTCTTTGGACGGACTCCGGGATCCGAAGTGCGAGTACTTCACGTCGTTGGGACCAAACTCACACGGAAACTTTTTAGGGGACAGCTGACCCGGTCTCTGTGATAAAGGATCATTTTCCAGAACAGTTAGAGTGCACTTGTCTCCGGGTTGAACTTGGATAACCAAATCGTTGACTGGATCAACAAAAACAGATCTGCCGAAAGGAACTCGTATTCCATTGTTGGCGACTAGTATAGCATCCTCAGAAAGCTCTGATCGTAAACCATAGGTTAATCCAAAGCTGTCAAAAACCTGTGCCGACGAATTATCGGTCAAAGTCAATAGGATCAAAAATAATAGGGAAATAAAAAGAGACACGACAGTCTTGTGTCGATTCGCGGGTGTGTTCTTAGCCATTTGTAATGCGAGTCACAGTGACAGTACAATGTTTTGGACTGTACGCATAAAATCCCGAGCAAGATGCACGAATGACAAAAGTTAAAATAAAACAGCGCGGTCTTGAAAAAAACTCCTGCACGCATCCGCGCTAAGGTGCACCATTCTCACTGAGCAACTGCACTCCAGAATAAACTTCATGCCTTGCGGAGCAGAGTGGGGGAAATCACGCCCTCCTTTCACACAATTGGGCGATGTTTACGGTGGAATGCGCTCGTCAACTTGTAAATGGGCGCGATTAATGTCACTCTGCGAGACTGGCGACAAGAGCAGCATGTGTTCGAAGGAATTAGTTCTTCTACAACGCATCCCTGAAGAGACTCTTAAAACCAATACGTTTCATCACAATATTTTAATGATTTTTTTTTTTTGCACATTCCCATCTTTAAAAATGAATTAATCAGTTTTTTATATATACATTGGTAATATTTTAAATTATGTAACAAAAAAAACATTTGCTTTTGGTGTATTTTTAAAACTTGAAAGCGCTCTTATAGTAAAAGCCTAAAGCGGAATTAGGTGGAATACTTAATGGAGGTTGTTTTATCTAAGCGACAAATTGCTTGTTGTTTTAGTGCCCTCTAGCGGTACGAAAGTGGTATGAAGTCCTGAAACGTTTAGGCTTCATGCAGTTAACAAGACATTTACATTGTGTTACTGGTTGACGTAAATGGTGTCCTCCTAACGAAATAACTTTGCTTATCTTATCATATCTCGTTTTTAACAGATTGTAACAAATGACTTGGTGTTTGTCTTTGCGATTACGCGACGTTACTTAAATCTCCTTCAACTATTAATACAGCTCCCGAGCTGTCGCCATTCAAAGGTGACTGGAATTCGTCTCGTGTCGTGGTTTGCACCAGCGCTATCAGCGTTGCATCAAATTGGAACCGCGTTAATCGAGGGATTCCAATTATTTAGTCCAAATGTTTGTGGGGTGTGTTTTGTCGACTGATAAGCCACGCATAAATCGAGCCGACACTGAGCAGGTGTTAGAGCAATTACGTTATATAGGCCCCACGAACGAGAACTATGTGACAGGCAAACTCATAAAACGGGAACTGTCAGAGGTATTTCAAATGTATGCATAAACATATATTGATTATAATATATTTATATATATTTTAGATGTACTATTAAATTAATGATTTTGTATGTTTGGTACAATGCCCATTAGTAAGTGACAGTGTTGAACAGATTATTCACAAAAATGCTGTAAATTATACAAGTGCTTATACAAGTTAATGCTACTGATTGGATGCTTTTTTCTGTTTTTCATGGACAGATTTTCATTTTGCACTTTTGAATCCTTTATGATTGTTTAAACTAAATGTATTACACACATACCTGATGTTACCTGTGAGTTTATTTTACTACTTCTCTGTGCTGAAAATTCAAATGGAAAGTTACGCCGTTACATTCACAATTTTTGAACTGTCGAAGAGACACACCAAGTTTACCATGATTAGAAAAATAAAAAACACTGATTCTTTCCAGTACATTTTTCTGACCTTTTCTGTCTTATTCAGAAAATATTCAGAAAAGAAAGAAATTAGTACAATGTGAAAATGCATAAATGAACAGCTAAGATATTTTGATACGTAAATCTCTCTCCACTTTTTCTGTTCCTCACTTAAAGCCCATTCCTGATGCATACAGTGTAGTGATGCGTACAGTGTAGTGATGCTTGCAGTGTCGTGATGCGTACAGTGTAGTGATGCTTGCAGTGTAGTGATGCGTACAGTGTAGTGATGCTTGCAGTGTAGTGATGCCCGCAGTGTAGTGATGCGTACAGTGTAGTGATGCGTACAGTGTATCGTGCAAAGGTTTCTTATAAAAGTAAAGTTTTCTCTTAATCCTCGTGGGATTCTGTGCTGTTCGCAGCCCCAGTTCTGGCCCAGGCTGAGTGGATTAGCAGTGGCCTCTGATTTACAGCCTCATTGTGCAGCCTTCTGATTTACTGCCATATCTTCATCCCCCTCCCAGTCATGGACCCCAGAGTATCTTGGACTAATCTCTATGCCAAGGCATTCGGAGCATCTGAGTTACTGCAAGACGCCGCTGTCTCCTTGCTCCTTGCCAGCCTGTGTTTCCTCCACTACTGACTGTTCGAACAGCCCACAACACTGTTCAAAGCATCTCTTTGGTCCATACAGATGTTTCACTGTAGATTACTGTGACATCCTTACAAGACCTTGAACCGTGCTTGATGAGAGAGTGAGAGAGGAACAGTGTCATTATGAGAAAACACCTGTATTTTCCAGACACAAAAACGCTAAAAACTGGACGTGTTACTAATTCTCTTCATTTTAGAACTGAGCAGATGTTTCAAACGTTTTGCAGATGTTCCCTGAAGACTAGGAAGAAGACTCAAAGCTTTTTTTTGTTGTGGTCTGTGTTTTCCTCGGTCTGTGTTTTCTTTTGCTATGCAGATAACTGTCGAGAGTAACCAGATTTCCAAATGTTTCACAACTCACTATTCCACAGTGTTGACGTGTTCAAAACAGCCACCATCCCAGAAGTACAGTGTAGGGATTGCAGTTTAAGATGAAGATTTTTTTACATGTGTCAAAAACTTTAATGCTGATTTAACGGAGATGATCCAGTTGATATGTAACACTGTGAGTCCCACTGTTACCAACATCAGTCCTAACAAATTTACACCATTCATCAGTTAAACTATGAATCAGACCATCCATCTGCCCACATTGTTCCGTTCCAAACCATGCATTACCTGTGTTCTGTATCATACCTCAATCCCTTTCAAAAGGAACTTTTATTCTAACTATATTTTTGTTGCCATGTGCATTATACACAAAAATAAAAAGCTTCTGTTATATTCTCTACATTAAAGGATTCTGGTTCACGGCATTTCAGTACAGTATGAAGTTGTGTTTTACCAGCAACTTTTACCATTTTTCCCAGTTCTAGTTATCTACTCAGTGGATCAGATGTACCAGTCTATGTCACATGATCACTTTAGGTTTATGTGCAGTGAGAACATTCAGATGTTTCACAGTTAATTGGAAAAGCACCAATGTACAGAAAATGACCAGTCATAACTGCCAAAAAGAACAAAAAAGGGTTTCAAAAAAAAGAACTTTGAAACACCACCCAATCACAAACCCTTCAGGCCAGTCCAACGCAGCCCAGGCTGATGTGCTCCCGATGGCCATGAGAAGGTGACCTGCTCTTCTTTTGTAGATTGTCATTTGGTCTTTCCACCGCAACAACTGCTGATCTTATCACCTGTTTTTTTACTCCCGGAAGCTTTGCCACAGTGACATTAGGGTCCAGGGGTCCTCCCTCATCTTATTAGTGCTATTTTAGTTAATTACTTCTCCGTCCGTTGACGGCCTCTGATGGAGCGCGCTCCCTTCTCTGGGCCTCGGGGATGCCGATTTGTTGAAAACTTGTCAAAACAATTTCTGCAGCAGGTGGGTTTAGGTACCAGAGGCCAAGTCTCAGCGTGCCAGAACTGAGAGCCTGAAGGCTGAGTTATAGGAAATAACCTCACAGTACAGCCGAGCAAACTGCTGCACAGGATCTGGAACATTGTCAGAAGGTGCAGTGGAACTGAATTAGTGTTCAGATCCTGGCAGGCATGCAAACCAATGAATCTTGTATATCTTCACATTTCATAACGTAGTACTGGATTAGAGAAGCAACCTGGTTAATACAGAGGAGATCTCTGTAGGCAAATCAGTGCAGCATTCTTTAAGGATTAGCTGGGTGGTCCTACCTGATTGAGCTTCTTCACAGGTCTGTTCACTCTCTAGTGATGGCCAAAGTCTTTTTCTTTAACACAAAAAACATCTAAACATACATGCTAAACACCCTTTGACCTTTTGACCTTTTAACACACATTTACACATTTGACACAAAAATATTTTGATTCCTTGTTAACTTTCAAAAGTTACAATGTTCCGCAAACGGCAAGCCACAGAGAGAAGAAGAGAACCTTACATATGTTCATGTTTAAGGAATGCAAACCGAGAACAATGAGTCACCATTATCAGCTTCTGTTTCACACCTCCTTGGGAGGAGGTGTTTAATGTCTTGCCCAGTTCACGACCCCGTCCAGAGGAGGTGTTTAATGTCTCGCCGAGTTCACGACCCCGTCCAGAGAGGGCACAACCTGATGCTGGATCAGACGTCCACTCTTGTGCTTCTTGTACATCTGTCCTTTTCTGGAGGTGGAAATGGATGTGACATTTTCATGTTTTCAAACCCCCCACCCCCACACACACACACACTTCTTTACTCTGCTCTTTTTTTCATGTTACTATGGTAACTAAGTGTATAGCCCACTGTGTTGTATGCAAAATCGGCTGGATGTGTGAACTGTTCTAAATATACAGCCACATGATGAACATGTAAAGTAACTGACAGGTGACGTCTGAAAGGATGTACAGCACTGGCATTCA
>JAOYMR010000012.1:962607-977175 GCA_025802075.1 Tenebrosternarchus preto | reverse complement strand
ACCAGGCACATACAGTACAGGGTCACTGGACATTCAGTACAGGGTCACTGGACATTCAGTACAGGGTCACTGGACATGTGAGCCTAAATGGCAGAGAGGCTGAGACACTCAAATCAGCAGTCAGAGATGCAGCAGCAGCTAAATCAGAGTCATAGTCAAAGGTAAACCAGAGGTGTAGTAAAATGTGTAGTCAAAGGTAAACCAGAGGTGTAGTAAAAGGTGTAGTCAAAGGTAAACCAGAGGTGTAGTAAAAGGTGTAGTCAAAGGTAAACCAGAGGTATAGTTAAAGGTGTAGTCAAAGGTAGACCAGAGGTGTAGTTAAAGGTGTAGTCAAAGGTGGCGTTAAAGCAAAAACACACAAGCGAAATAAGGAAGTAGAACAACAGTGCAGTTAGTGTAGAAACACAACTCAAACTGTAACCTAGAAATGTCAGATCTTAGCTACAACCTGAGGACTGAACACGTGCAGCGATGTGGCATGTGTGAGCTGATGGTGCCGTGGGACAGCAGGGTGGCGGGACAGCGGGAAGATGAGACTAGAGATGTGACAGTCCTGAGTTAACAATGTTAAAGCCTATATGAAATGATCTATGGCATTTTTAAATGAATTAACTGGGTGGAGTAACGATTTGGATTTTTAGAACTGGATTATTTTTTTTATTGGATAATTGTATTACGTTCTTTATGGTTTAGTGTTTCGAGGAAGTGTGATAGTTTTATTTGACTACTAAAATCATGCACTGTAGGAATAACTGTAGACTGGTTCTTTTCCACTCTAACTTTACAATAGGACACCCTGACTCTGCCTAAAAGAAACTTGAGTGAGTTACAGCTTGCATGTTTTGTAAACTGTCACTAGATGGTGCTCTAACGGCACAAGAAATGATCTCGTAAAAAGGCTACATTTTTGGGGTTAATGTAAGATCCTAGTAAAAAAAAAAAAAACCTAAGGTCAAAACAGGAAAAAATAAGTAGATTTTTAGCTAATGGAAAATGTCTGTTGGACAGGACACTAATGTTGAGTAAAACGTAAATCCATCAGGGTTGAGATTCGCCCAACTTCAGCTCCACTCATGTGCTTCACTGCTAGTGCTGATTAACAGTTAAATGCTTCAAAAGACCCAAAAGGCTTTAGATCAAATCAACCTCCTCTTTCTCAATGTTAAATGACCAGAAACTATTTCTCAATGAACACATTACTATTCATTAAACTAATATTAGTCATTTGAGCTCAAATCATGGTACATTACAGTAAGTGCATTTGCTGGTAATGTTTAGTTGGAATTTGGTCCCTGGGGTCTTAAGGGCATGAGCCAAGCCTAATCTGCAGGGTGGAGGGACAGATAGAGAGAGAGAGAGAGAGAGAGAGAGAGAGATAGACAGAGAGAGAGAGAGAGACAGAGACAGAGAGAGACAGAGACAGAGAGAAAGACAGAGAGACAGAGAGAGAGAGAGACAGAGAGAGAGAGAGAGAGAGAGAGAGAGAGAGAGAGAGAGAGAGCCAGAGACAGACAGAGACAGAGAGAAAGACAGAGAGAGAGAGGGATACAATACAATTTTCAATAGCAATACAAGCAATACAAACATTTTCAGTTTTAAACACAATACACACATTTAAACTTTGATTGAATTCGCATTTGCATAACACTAGAAGTATAATTCTATATAACTCTATTCCACGTCATCTTTGACGTCTTTGTTCACAACAAACTAATTTTGATAGAATGTGTCCATTCTGTGGAATGTGTTACATCTGTTTAACAGTGATCTGCTGAATCTAATGAAGAATTCTACACTAATGTTTTTGTTTTTTGTGACTAAATAGCAGAACATAAAGGAAGAGCTTTGCTGACTTGCAGTACAGGCAGTGGTGCAGTAGCCGGACGACCCCATGGCGCTGATGGTCACTGCTGGCCACACCCCCTGATAGGCTGACCACACCCACCTAGAACACCTTCATCTGAGTACTAATGATCCACACCGTTTAGGACGACCATTAAACATTCACTTCCAGCCTCACGTCTTTGTGAAGTACCGCTCAACATCTTGTCAGCATACAGAGTGTTTCCTTCAGTCTGTTCTCTGTCTCTGGCATGTTTTCCATTTTTTATTCTGAATTTCTGGGGGTTTTTTTATTACTTTTGCCTGATCTGACTATTTATGCTTCTCTTAAACTACACCTTGTGATCCTCTCCTGACTTCATGATTCCACTTAACGTCCACAATTACACTAGTGAGAGTCTGAACCACCCAACAATAATTACGCACCTCCTAATTAATCCTTAATAGCAATTCATGATTACACACATCCTAAATAATCCTTAGCAATGACATCACCTAATCCAACCGAGCACACGAATGAAGTAGATAAAGTTCAGAGTTTATGTCTAAAATCAAAATAAAGATGGAATTCTCCAATAGTTCTAATATTAATGATGGTTGCTTGTACATAGAGTTACATTCTAGTTTGCCCTGTGAGTAACAGAAAGGGCCTGGCTCACGTATATCTGAATGATACTGATTAGATCTTACTAAATTCATAGATGTGAAAATCACATGTACTCTTTGCTATGGATGATCACACGTGAGATTCAAGCACTAATAACTGCCATGAAATACAATACTTTTCTTGTGAAATCTGTTTTTTGGAAAATGTGGTCTGTGAAACTAAGCCACTTTCCAATGAGTTTATTATGGCTTCAAAATATCTATGATTCCAAACAGTTGTAAAAATAACTTTGGTGTGAGTGATCTGATGAACTTGTGTATTTCAGCTTGGTTGCACTGAAATAGCAGCCCTGAATGAAACACCCGAACCAAAACGCCAACGCCACACTGACTGCTAGATGACACCCGAAACATGCAGCTGCTCGCGATAATCACGTGCTTGTTTCAGACGTCTAAATGATTCAGCGACACCATGGATGAAAACGAGAAAGCAGCCGTTTAAAATCCAGTGGGGCTGGAGGAGTCGCTTCATCAGATGGCTGGAATGATACCATCAACAATCCAGAAGAGAGAAAGACTAGGGTGATGAAGATATCATACCGCACACTCAGAGTCCGAGGAGTCCGGTAGGGGTTGGGCGGTTGAGCCCACTGACCTGCAGGAAATAAACAGGGATCCAAGATCTTGGTCTGGCGAGTGGAAAAATCACGTAACACTAATATGAGTCCTTGCGTAAGACTCCCAGCGTTATGGTTTTCCTACCTCTGAGACTTAAGTTGTGCCGTTTTGAATGTCTCCTGGATTAGCAAGGTCTGTGTCAAATGTTGAGAAGGTTAGGATTAATTCATACTGGATTGCACACTATGTTCCTCTGATAGTAAAGCCATAATGTGGAGATGAGATATAAAAACATTGATCCAAAAAAAACTTTGCTGTGGTCCCTTCAGTTCTTCTAGAACTTTGCATTATGCCAAACTGTAAAATGTGCATTCATGAACCCCAAAAAAGCCCCGTTCTGGGTAGCCAGCAGAAAGTGACATTGACACCTGTTTGACGAACATACCAGGAAACAAAGGCCTCTCACAGTTCACACAGGGGGTTCAAAACAGTCCGAGCTGGAAGTACATTCTTGTTCTCTGCCCAGGCTGGGGGCTGTGGAGGTTCAGAATTGAGCAGGAGTTGTAAGAACTGACATGTTCTCAGGCTGCTTTGCCTCTCTTCCCTCTGAGCTCCTGAAGTTCCCACACCTCATGACGCAACTGGAGGACACCCACTTTCCTGCTGCTGGAGATCGAGAGATTATGACAGATCCACTTCTGGATTCTACTCTAAGAGAGGATCCATGTTTGCTGTGAAGGGCCCTCTTTTATTATCAGATCTTGCATTATAAAAACATACTTTATTTATTGAAGATTTATTTTTGGTAAAAATTTGTTAGATGTTTGTTAGATGCAAAAGTTGCCATAATATAAATTCTGCCTAGACAAAAAACAAACAAACAATTATTATTGGCCTATTGACAGCAAAAGTAACTTGAATATTTCCCCATCAGATTATTTAAGTAAACACACTCTGTTTTCTGTCTATGTCATTCTAAGATAATCACTTAGAGATAAGAGCTCTGAATAGGAACTTGATGTTTGCATAACCTTAACTTCCAGGCAATTATAACGAATACACATTTATCAATATTGTTATGGACTTCTGGGAAAACAGTGGCGGGAGTGTTACGAGACAGGATGTCGTGTTACGAGACAGGATGTCGTGCCTCTGTCCTTCACATGTTGCACATGTAACCATTCAGAGCTGTGCCCACCAGTTCCAAAGCAAATCCCTGCAGGATCTGCTCATGACTCCAGAAATCGTGGTGCTCCCATTTGCTGGATGCAGAGGTCTGTATTTCCTCTTTACAGACATGTAACATGATGATTGTCTAAGTCCTGCACAAGTGCTGGTGGCAGACACAGCTGGGAAGCTCTTGTAATTGCAGCTGTGGCCAGCATGTGGCAAATAATCAAAATTGGGTGTCTGAAAATAGCTTATCAGCTGCCTGGCAGCCCATCCCTGCTGACCTCAGCCCTCCCACGATGCCCTGCAGGTGGTTGTCAGTAAAAAGCAATATTTTATCATGGTCACCTTCGATGGCTCCACCTAGCACTGGTTACTCCAAACACCTATTACCCACCAGACCCAGGAACCTGGACTCTATAACCCTACTGGTGTCTGATTTAGTGAAGTCTCATCTTGTGGGCTTTGCTATGTGTCTCAACATTGTTAATTGTTGCAGTTTCTTTGTAACTAGCCAGTTGGTAAAACCATAACATCTTAGGAAAGTGAAGCACAGTTTGTACAACTTGTTGACGAGGGAGATCAGACTTAAACAGCCATCCTGTTGGTCTTTGTGAGGCTGCATTTAAGGCAAATGTATATATTGTGAGCATGCTCTTGATTGAACACAGAAAGGAACATGCCCCTGGAAGAAATTCTAAACCACTACCACCAACATCGCACTGCATCACTAGAGTGTAGATGGGATGTGGTTAGGGAAAGCATTTAGTGGCCAGGCTAGTCGTTTCTGGAGAGATCGAAATCGAAACAGATATTCCAGTGGTTTGCTTATCCAAAGAAACTCTGAGATCACGTTTCTAAAGATTTTCAAAGTTTTAATCCTTTAAACAAGTCATTATTTCCCCCAGTCATTTCCCACTAATATTTATTTATAGCTAAAAATAAATGGAGACGCCACAGTAATCTGTTACGTATCCACTTAACTATGTTACAGACCTCCACAGCCTCACTATTACAAACAACCTAAAAAAAACATAATATATAATTCATCGGTAACATTTAGCCCAGTGCTGTATTAGCGTAGCATAGTGTCCTTTGAGTATTCATCTCATTCAAGAAGGTGGAGTCACCTCCAGACGACTGCACTCCACACCACTGACCTCCGACACCAGCACTGGTGTGTTCAGGCCGATGAGGTTTATCGTGCTTGCTGCTCAACAAAGGTGCAGAACTGCACACTCAGTCATGTGCAGGGGAGGGAAGGAGTTAACGTTTCGACCTTCAGATCACATCAAATATTAGCGGTCAGAAGAACTCTCAGTAAGAACTGGAAAAGATTTTTGTGGATCACGAGTCACAGGAAGAGCATTTACATATATATTTATTTGTCATGGGGGGGGATATAGTAGTCACACACACTTATTCAGAATAAATATGATTTTTGATTCTGAAGTTTTTTCTGAGTTTTGATGAATGTTCCAAAACATTAATTTTATGAAATGAACTGAGAAATATGAATCAGACGAGACCCTGGAGAGCATAAAAGACACCATTTTAAATGTAAACACATTGTTTGATTAATTTTCTACATTTTTTATGCTGTTTTGAAAAGGTTGCCTTCATACAAACAGGCTATTGATCACTCCTTGTGCCATAACCAGGTTACCTTGTTTTGTTTGTTTATTTGTTTGTTTGTACCCGTCTTTACATCAAGCTTTTCTTACCATGATGTGTGTTATCTAATGGTGTTTCAAACTAAAAACAGTACATTCATTAATGTAATATTCACTTTACTGTATCTCACTCTCATTCACATGAACTTTCAGGTATGACAGCAATTCCAGGAATATCACAGAATGACAAGATGTAACAGTCCATGTAGTTAATAACACAAACATTTGAATCCAACTCCATATAGTTGATTAAACAAATACTTTAATACAAGATGCAAAATTAGACATTAGTTTCCTGTTACGATCTCTGGAGCAGAAGTAATTTTCATCCAGCATAAAGAATTTTAAGTAAACTCACCTTTTTCAACACTGCAGTATATTTCCTATAATCATTTAAAATGTAATTATTAGCCAGAACATAGACAGTGTGTCAAACTTTGACACACAGACAACAATCATACTGACATCACCCTAGTAACTGATGACAATCCACCATCATTGTTCCCATTCACTGTTGTTAAATGATTGTTATTTTGAGGATTACACCCATCACAATCAGTGTCAACTGACCAATCAATCAATAAAACTTGAATTATCCCCACAGGGGAAGTGATCCTGAAAGCACCCCAATACACAAAACGCACCCAATACACATCAAAATACGCATCAAAATACTCATCAAAAACATATAAACTGTAACAGCAGCCCAAACTCCATCTCCTCCACATAGTCCAAAGTGAGAAAAAAACCCTCCATTCTAGTATCTAGATGAACTTTCTGAGTTTGTTTGAAGAGATGGCTCGTACGAGGTACGAGAGCTATTTACAAGGTGAACTGTTTGAGATATAAAAGTGTCTCTCCGACGCACATCGTCTTGCATCTCTGGCACCGAAGACGGAGTCCTGATGGGAACGACTGTACAGCTTCATAAAGCACATGAAGTGAGTTATTCACCCGGTTTTGCTAAAAACGAGCTGCATGCAGTAGAGGTAAGAAACCGACAGTGACTCAGCTATCCATGAATGAGACTCACAGTGAATGCATTGTAGAGTATACAAAGTATACCACCCCCCCTCCACTTCTAATGAAGTTAATTTCCTTTTTATAATTAAAGGAAGTTAATACTTCCTCTGTTGAGGATTCCAACTGTTATGTCAACGTTTCCACCAAAGCTCAGTCCATTATTGAATATGGTACCCAGTTCTTTTATAAGGATGGACTGTTTACACCAGATCACTATAAATATAAGTTTTACTTCACATGGATTGGTGTTTGCAAGGTTTCACTGTACATGGATTCACATTGTACTCAGATCCACAACCATATCTTTGGTCTTTGTGGAATTTAATTCCATCTCTGTAGTGTCTCACGAAAAGAGGCAAAGCAGCCTGAGAACATGCTAGTTCTTACAACTCCTGCTCAATTCTGAACCTCCACAGCCCCCATCCTGGGCAGAGAACAAGAAGGTACTTCCAGCTCGGACTGTTTTGAACCCCCTGTGTGAACTGTGAGAGGCCTTTGTTTCCTGGTATGTTCGTCAAACAGGTGTCAATGTCACTTTCTGCTGGCTACCCAGAACGGGGCTTTTTTGGGGTTCATGAATGCACATTTTACAATTTGGCATAATGCAAAGTTCTAGAAGAACTGAAGAGACCACTAAACAAACTCTACGAGGGCAAAACTCCTCACGTGGACCAACCTCCTCACGTGGACCAAACTCCCCATGTGGACCACAATCACAGTATCAGCAAACTTTACTAAGAGCTCTTACAGACATCACTATATAAAATAAACAATTAAGAAAATGAAATGCAAATTGAACGTGTTGACAATTCCATTACCCACGTATCCAGTTGACGACCTATTAGAAAATTACAAAGCAATTTCTTGATCAGAGGATGTGGCTACATAATCTTAACAGCATGGAGAAAAAAGCTGCTTCACGATTGGGGCATTCTAAATGGTTTTATATACCATCCAGGAGAAAGACTTCACCATCTTCTGTTCTTCTTCCTGCGGTGAATCTACTTTGCTGGTAAAGCAGCTAAAAGTCAGAGGTTTAACACTTTCCTTCAAAGACTTTTGTTATCAGTGGCATTAATGTAGGAGGCTTTGGGTCACTATATGCATTCATTTGCAATTTTTCTGAATAGAAAAGGACATCCAAGGTTGTGGGATTTTACCTGCATCAAGAGAGGATGGAAAGGATTGATACTGTTACATTGTATGGCAGAGCATATAAGTGTGTAACCACAGGTCCAGGGAACAGGTCCAGGGTTCAGGGCCAGGGTTCAGGTCCAGGGAACAGGTCCAGGGATCAGGTCTATGGATCAGGTCAAGGACTCTTTATGACCTGTTCTTTTGACAGCACTTGTAATCCAGACAGGGTCAGTAATAAAAGAACTACTACTGACACATTTGGGTTATGTCAGATATATGACTGACGGTCAAAACATGCCCACAGATATTCAACAGAGTCTTAGTTGCCCGGATCTTTAATGGGCTTAACTATAACTATGTATACTAACATGGCAACAGATTTAAAACAACAGCTCATTTTATAAAGCAACAACATTTTTTTACAGAGGTAGATACTGGCATAGTCAGATTCCTCAGTGGTCTATTTACTGATTCGTTTTGGATACTTTCCCCCCCCCAGTATGATAAAATATTGTGCATATAATAATTTAGTGCCACAAACATTCTTAGTCATTGTTTGATAATAATAAAAAAAAAATCACCTAACTGATTTAAATTCATGAGTCAGATCTCAAATAAATGTTGAGAGATGAGAGCTCAGAGAATTCCCATGTTGTGCAGTTTGCCGAACCTGCAGCTGTCTGATTACGACCGCTGTGTAAACACAGTCCGGCTCACGGTTTATATAAAGCATTGCACAGTTATTTTGCTTACACGATACAAGCCTCGCTCTGTTTCCAGTCATGGACATAACCTCCTGACAGCAATGCAGCTCCCAGCATTACAAAGGAAAAATGAAACCCAAACAGTGGTTCGGCCGAAACGCTGCTGCTCACCCTGGTGACTGATGTAATTCATGCCTTCAGTCAAATCTGACCTCCCTCATCTACCAAAGACTCATGTATTTAAGACCCTATGGCATGTATCTGTTAACTCTACCATCCACTAGAGAATAATCTCAGTAGGAAGTAGAAACACTTTGATGAACTTTCCTAAACAGGGTTAACCCCTTGTAAGTATGTTGACTAAGCACCAGCCATCTCTAAATCCTTTCCTTCTTCAGCTTCTGCCTGCATGGTTGTTCACTGATTCCAGGGTCTTCTGTGTAACTCTGGCATACTTGTTAAAGACCTTCTCTTGGTGCTGTATAGATGTTCCTCTTATATCACTTACTTGCTCAGTTAATTTTTGGTTACAAAGATATTAAAGATGTGAACCTGGGACTGTGCACAGACACAGCTAGTGCTGTTATATCTTGGCTGGGTGGTGGAGGGTATGTGGTAATATATAGTAGGGTGTCACCTTGAAATCTGCTGAACCACCAAAGCATGACACAACAGGGCATCGGGAAAACCCTTAAAACCGTTAGAATGAATGAAGCCCTTAAACCTGTTAGAATGAGTGAAGCTATTTCCTACTCATCCCTTTCAAAACTGCCATTTAAAGAAAATAAAACAGCTATGTTTATAAAATATCATTTTATCGATTCCATTTTAAGCCAATTTGATTCGACTGTCTTTCACACGTAACAAGGAGAGTGTTTAGTGTAGTGACAGACTGTCAACCGTTCACTCAGAGCTCTATTCGACATTTTTGACTGAAAGTTTACATCTACAACTCATCAGTCCATGATATTACTGTATTTGCTCCTTCATGGTTACAAATACGTTACTTGGTGGCCAACAACAACATGGACCATCTATTACAATATTGTTCTAATTCTCCAGTGAAACAAGATGTCCACTAATTCCCTTTATCTGAAATGATGATTGATAATTTGAGATACAAAACTACCACCCCGGATTCCTCCAGTCCTTCCTAAGCAGTATGTATTCACTACCTGAATAATGAGCAGAAGCTAAAATCACACATACAGATACGCATCTAAAACAAACCACTGTACTGATGTACTGTTTACACAGAAAAATAAACAGCTGTCCATATTCAATATCATCTTGTAATCGATTTAAATAATATCTTGCTTTTCAGATTAATGTCCAGGTTAGGGCTGTCCAGTGATTAGATTTCTTTAATCTCACTTAATCACAATATAGCAGACCATTATTGATCATGGGTTTAATATGATGCTGAAATTCTACTCCACAAAAACATTACTCAGAACTAATTAAAAATGTTCTTGAGAGCAGAGCTGGGCACCTCGCTCTTCAGTCTTGTTTTATCCTTTTGCTACCAAACTCTGACAGCTCTGCTTCAGATATTACGAACATATATCGCTCTTTACGAAAGAGCAGATTGAATAATCGTGACAGTAGTTATGGGGAAAAAAATCATTTCCCCCCAGTTTTAATATTCGCCCTCAGGCTCCCTTTGTTTCTGCATTGAGTTTCTATGTTGTTTTGTGAGTGTATGTAGTGTAGGAGACCAGCAGGGACCTATACATCACATTTGATAAGCCATGTGCTTCTGAGTCTGCATGTTACACATTATAATAAGAGATCTGGACCTGCTGGACTGTTCCATTTTTATTTGATTACAACGGACGTCATACTGACAGGAAAAATTACATTACAGAAAAACCCAACTCTGAAAGACATTGACGATTCATATTTCTGACAGCTGCTGTGGGAACAAAAAAAAAAAAGGAAAATATGGATAAAAATAAAACGTGACATATTGCATGTTATGAGCAAACCATCAGGCCCAGTGCCAGTCCTATAATAGAGGTGCGCTGAGGAGGACATCAAAGGCTGCGGGGTTTCCCCCAGGATTTAGCTCTCTGGAGCACATTCCCATGGTTTCACAGGCCGTTGATCCATGCACCACCCACCACCCCACCCCTCCCCACCCCCACCTGACCTTGACTTACACCCACAGCCAAATCCTTTCCCTGACGTGACCTGACATGACCCCTGCATACGGAAAGAAGACCAGTCAAAGTAGGGGAACTTTTAAAGAAATATAGATAATAAAATAATCTTCATATTGATCCAGTTATGGATAAACACATTGCCTATATACACAGAGGATATACATTATTTGTATTGCATACATGCGTCAGCGATATACATTTGCTGGATAAAATTCAGGTTGAAAATATGTTACACAGCTCAGTCTTTCATACCTTGATTTATTTGATGTTATACATGATGGGTGATGTTTCGCTGTGCAGAACTGCTCAAGTGAGCAACAGACATGTTGACCTCTCTTATGCTCCAGACTGTTTCTCACACAGACAGTACGGAGCTGGAGGGACAGGAACGCGCTGTGTAAACCGAGGGCCCCTTCTCTGGCATGTCTGGGGGTTATGTGTGCACTGTCCCAGATGGGAACCACACGTGTGACAGAATCAGAATCAGCTCTCAGCAGAAGTGTGACGACAGCCTTCATGATCCTGGGAAGACTGGAGGTAAAGCCCCAGTTACAGATGTTTAAAGGTCATGAAATATACTGTGGTTATAGTGACACTTCAACAGGAAATACAAGATGAGGTGTTTTTTTTGTTTTTTTTTTTGTTTATTAAAAGAACATGACTTTGTTCAATGCTATGCCTTTAGGATATTGTACAAAGATGTATAAACTGTATTTATGGTAGTGGGAAAAGGTTTTCTAGTAAAGAAAAAAACTTAAATGTTTCTTGAAATACTTTTAGAACACATGAGATGATGCTTTTCTTTTGTCTTTGATCAGGAGAGACCAAAGAACTGTTTTGTCAGTAGGACTTTTACTTTGTCAGTAGGACTCATTTACAGACATGTTGTTCAAGAATGCACTTTGTGTAAAGTGACTTGCACAGAGCAAATTCCCACTTCAGGCCTAATTTGCTTAGCATTTTCAATGCAACCGTCATCCTCTGACATGGCTGTCTGAAGTGCTCAAAGTGCACATTTTAGCAGTGAGTAGACGATCTGCATGGTGGAGAAGCCTCGCAAGGTCTAACAGACTGCCATGATTGAGTGACTCACTCAGTGACCTTTGCCACCATTCATAGCTTCTGTTGTTTCTAAATCAACATTTTAAAGGTCTCTCCTCTCCACTGAGCCTTTCTTTGAAATCTGTAAAAATGCAATAAAAAAGATACAAGTAGCTAGCTTGTGGTTGTGGCTGTGGCTGGCACATACCCTACCACTGTGGCTGGCACATACCCTACCACTGTGACAACAGTTCAAAATCCCCTCCATTTAGACCTGTTCGTGATAATTTGATCATATATTCTACCTGTATATACAGTATGAATAGAGGCTAATACATTCACTGTATTTTCTAGACGCATTTTGTAGATGGGCGAATTGAAACTAGTTCTAACAGATACACAGTTTGTCAAGCCCTACCTACACTTTTCAAGCTTCTCATCACAGGACCAGTGTCGATATATTATTCAGTTTCTCCCCAGTGTTGCTGACAGGGTAGTTTGAGTGTATCAGACACAGTGGTGTTGCTAGAGTTTCTAGAGTTTCGTCAGTGTAGTCGTTAGAGGAGGCACTCAATATACCAATACGAAGAATAAACAAGTCATATGGTCAGAAAAAGACCATATAAAATTGTACGTTTTTTTATTTATTTTTATTTATTTCTTTATTTTGCTTAATAAATATTTCTAATGGACAAAAATGCTTACTCCGAGTGATGGCTTTCTGAAAAAAAGCCAAAGAACAAATTATATTTCCGATGCAGCTTGTCTTATTTGGGGACACTTTACACCTCTCCTTTTCCGTTTCTAAGGAGGAAAATTTCCGACAAGAAATTACAGCAATTGCTTTCACATCGACGCGATGGTCGAAAATGTCAAGCGCCCAGCGGACGTTGTGGAGAGACGACAGAGGACCACGAAAAGACAAAGCCTTTCCAAAATGATTAGGATGCATCTTTACAGTCCTCGGAATATATCAACACATAATTCAGAGACACCCATTATTTCGCTAAAGTAACAGAAATTAAAAGCGATCATGAAATTCAAAGTCTAAGTTGCGCGTCATGTAAGGCATCCTACCACGTGCTGATGATCTATATTTAGCACATCCACTGCGCTTTTTACCACATAGGTTATTGTTGAATTGAACTACTACTGTCTAACTGTGACATGTTTATCACCGTGAACTTTATGTGAACTTTTCTGTAGCAAAGACGAGGTTGGAGATTCGGGGGACAAACATTTTATTAACTCAGAAAGTTAAGATACGTTTGTTTTACCTTAACCGTCGATCTTTTCCAATGTAATAACCATGCGCAACGCACGCGTAATTCTGACGGGCTTTTCGTGTTATGGCCCAGTATCAGTAGTAGAGGCGAGCTGTCTGTCGGACTAACGATCTGAATTCGTATGTGATTTAACGTGGTTAACTCTTTTGTTATTTTACAGGCTACTAGGGTAGTTGTACTAGGAGTACTAGGGTCGGGCTATGGAATGTTAAGAAAAGTTTCAACTGGACTTTCTGTCATCATTCTCTGACTAGAAGACACATGATGCGCCAGTCCCCGGTATCGCCACTCTACATAATTGCATTACAAACTCATCAGAATGGGTGGATATCGTTTTCCTGTCTGGTGCTCGGTTATGTTTGTCATACTGTAAGCTTTAGTTAACAGGTATTTATCGTGGCTGCACTCGTTCTCTCCACCCTCCAGATGTGCGAGGTGAACTAGCCAAAATGTCGCAGCTGTACTACCGCAGAACCGATAACTCCTCTTACCGGGACCGCATCCCGTTGCGCATTGTGCGCGCCGAGTCGGAGCTCTCGGCCCAGGAGAAGTCGTATCTGAGCGCGGTGGAAAAGGGCGACTACGCCAGCGTAAAGCAAGCTCTGGAGGAAGCGGAGATTTACTTCAAGATTAACATCAACTGCATTGATCCTCTGGGACGCACAGCGCTGCTCATCGCCATCGAAAACGAGAACCTGGAGATCATTGAGCTCCTGCTCAGATACAATGTTTACGTGGGAGACGCGCTGCTGCACGCGATCCGCAAAGAGGTGGTAGGAGCTGTGGAGCTTCTTCTAAATCACAAGAAACCCAGCGGAGAGAAACAGGTCAGAGCTTTCGATAACACTTATTGTTGACACAAATTGAATGCCGTATTGATGCTTTCGTTCATACCCCTATTCAGTATCGACTTGTTTCTCTCCAGCGCAGATTATTACGTTAATAATAATGTTTTCTGGTAAATAGCAGACCCTAAAAGTTATTCACATTCCGTTTGATTTGTGACCAAACATGTCTGATCATAATATTCTTTCTTTTATATAATAAATTATTTAATATAGATTTAATACAGATTTACAAAATGAGTCAAGTGAATGTATTCAGGTGGATTTAAAATAGCACTGAAGTGTTTTAATCAGCTTTTAATAATAATTAAAAAAACAACAACTTTGCGCATGATCACAGAGATTATCCTAGCACTGTTTCCTGGATATGATCATGTGATCATATTTGAGAAAGTGCTTTGAATCATCCATTACAAGTCCCCTTGGTCTTCGGTGCGGGGGGGCGGGCCGGGCGCCGC
>JAOYMR010000012.1:945719-959589 GCA_025802075.1 Tenebrosternarchus preto | reverse complement strand
ACACACACACACAGCCTACACATCCTTAAAAGTGACCCGTACACACACACACAGCCTACACATCCTTAAAAGTGACCTGTACACACACACATACACACAGCCTACACATCCTTAAAAGTGACCCATACACACACACATACACACACACATACAGCCTACACATCCTTAAAAGTGACCCGTACACACACACACACACAGCCTACACATCCTTAAAAGTGACCTGTACACACACACACACACACACACACACACACACTCCAGCCCTCCTTTCTCATTAACTGCTACTGAACTGATATCATCTAACTTCCACTGGAAGGGGCCACAAGAGGGCAGACAGGGTGGCTCTAGGAGAGGGCCAAGGCGGACGAGAGGGTGGAACCACTGGCTATTCAGGAAGACAGCGGTTGTTACACCTCCCTGCTGTAGTCCAAAACATGGTCAGCCTCAGCTATCTCGGGGGTTTTTTTGCCTTCCATATTTTGTGACTATTCTTACTACCTTTTTGAAATGCAAATCACCAAATTAACATGTCTATAGATTACAGGCGGACTGGTTCGTGGATGGTTGTTTGCTTTGATGGCTTTGCGGTGGTGAGATGCTGATGAACACTGCTGTGTTCTCTGGTGCTGATGAGATTTCTCACTTTGTAACCGTGGTGAGATGTGGGTTAATAGTCTTAAAATTCAGTTCTGTGCCTGTACAACCAGAGAGAGTACAGGAGGAGGTTACAGTCTCTCTCAGGGTAAAAAAAAAAAACAACCTTCAAAACCTTCAGTTACCTCAGGGGTACTGTGCATAAATCTAATGAATTTTCTCTTGTTCATTTAAAGCTGACGATTCCCATTTTAAATGGCCGTGCCATTCAGCTCTATCATCCAGTTCACAGATAATCGCTCTGCACTGCAATGTCAGGTTTTTTTTTTTTTTTCCTTTTACCTCCCTCCATTTTCTTTTAAACTATGCTTCTGTACCACACTGACATTCTATCTAATCATGTGACCCGGTGTCTGGGCCGTTCTGCTGTGGCGAGAGTCACCAGCTTGTGCCTGTTAGCTCACACTCTCCCCTCAGTGAGGTCCACAGCCTCAGCTGAGACGCGTTGGACATCACAGGAGACGTGGTAATGCCTTCTTCTCCTTCACACTCAGTCTGGCAGGTAGACGAGACTACAGGAACAACCCGGGACAGCTGAAGATTTGGCTGACAACAAGAAACAGTTGAACCTTGGCTTCATAATTACTTTCATAATTACTTTCGAAGATCTAATTGTACTACTATCTGCCAACATTGTTTGCTGTATCCTAAAGAAGCAAAAGTCTATTATCCTTCCTGTGAAGTATCCAGCAAGATTGTACTTAAAAAGGTTCACACCACAACTTCTTGCTGAGCCTGTGTGTTTTAGGAGAACAAGTTGCACACTTATTCATCTACATGGTTACGACTAATACAGAGATGTGCATTGCTGCTCTGGAGGATGGGCTAGTTACAGCTTCACAGTTAAACTTATTCTGAATGTTGATGGCTGCAGGTTTTAAATATTAGGAAACGTAACAGAATTAATTTGGGATTTTTATTGCAATATACAGTTCAGTCTCTCTAATCCTCCCTAAAACCCCTTAATATTTTTCGTACCAACATTTATCTTATTACTGAAATTGTTAATCGGATGACACTATCTAAACTGAGAACGTTCTTGAAAATGATCAAATCCACCACACCGGTTAATTTGCTTGGAGCTCTGTTGTAGTGTGGCTGTTATAACAAATCTCTGCCCTTACACGATAATTCGATTTTGAAATTAGAGGCTCTAATGATGTTTGCCTCCAGTGAATGAGATAGTAGATTAGTCTTATAATCCTCAGTTTTAGGAGAAGGACATTACTGACCTTTTTCACGATAGGAGCTGATATTAGATTAAAACGTTGTGGTTTAATTAGTATCATGCCGTTCAGGATGCAGTATTATGCAATTCTTCATTTCCACAGCAGTATTTTTACCCTTTTACCTTATAGACCTGGGCTCGGTTGGGGCTTGTGGGTAGTGGGTTGGTTGAGTTGTGGCTTTTCAAGACTGAACGTGTGCTTCACCTCTCGGACCCGTGGGAAGCGTGGACACACAAATGCACTCAGGTAGAAGTGAGGACCATTTAGGGGAAGAAGATTCCATTTACATCCTGACCAGTATAATCACACTTCAGCAAAACATGACCTTTTGTTTGTTTGTTTGTTTGTTTTCGCTGAGTTTAGTCTTTTCACTGAAATCTCAGAGTATCAAGGTCCACACACAACTGGACTGCTATTGTGGTCATTGATTGGCTATTTGTGTAGGTACAGTTTAAGAGGTCATTGAGAGGCCAATATACATGCATCTAAATTATGATCAGGGCCTGCAATTCACAATGAGAATGAGAGTCACATCATGTAGACTGAACTTTAAATGTCTAGTTGTTATTCCAGACTTTCTTCTGAGGGCAGCAATATATCATTGACTTCCTTAATCTGTTGTCGTATCTCCATAGAGTCCAGTGTAACTGGTCCACAGGACTCTGCCTTTACCTGAGTTTGGGATTATGTTTGTGGTCCTGGCTGAGATGTTCTTATTTCATAAATTTATAAAATCTGCTTTTCACTCTGCAAGCCTGCTGTCTCCACTGTACAACTGGAAGAAATTGAGAGTTAAATGTTGAAACACATTATCTGAAAGCAGACCCAACTGCATCATGAGTGTTTTCGTGAAATAAACTACACGCCCAGCTTGCTTTTTCGAACACCCATAAATGTAGCTCAGGAGATTCAAGGTGGAGTTCATATCTGAATGGAGATCGTGTTCGAGCATGTTGTGCAGAGTTAATCAGGCCTGATGGAGGACACTTAAAAGCGCCTTGGCTCTGACCCCGTCACCCGGAGAACGAGCGGCCTGACTCTAACGAGGATTCATTTGGGCGTAACTTTGTTTATGCGCCGGTCTGCTTCCGTTGGGAGCGCGGACACCCGCTTAATGACCAGAGAGAAATCTCAGGGGGGAGAAGGGAGTGGAAAAAAAGACCACGAAAAACAAATGCGATGAGCATTTGCAATTTCCTTTTCAAAAACACTGATTAACGGTAAAAAAAAAAAAAAAAAGAGAACATTTTCATCTGCAGTTCACGTTTAGGGATCAGCACTTTCAAATTGCCATTTGATGTGGAAAAGGAGGTGGGTGTGGGAACTGGGTGGGGCTCAGGCAGAACGTCAGCAGTAATCCTGCCAGCACAGCATGGCTGACGGGCGAAATGAATCACAAGGGAATTGGAAGAGACGGACAGACCTCCTGCCTCCCAGCCCATTACCATTTCATCGCTAGCCTTAATAAACACCATTACACGGGCCCAGCAGAGAGCAGACATCTGCACAGCCCTCGTCTCTCCACACAACCCTCGAGCATCACTGGCCCGCTGAGACAACTGATTATATTCAAAGTTTGGAACCTGCCTCATTTATTACAATTTAATAAGGATAGGGGTGACATTATGGTATATTTCAGTGTGTTCACTGGAACATCAGTGGGCTGTAGAGTGAATGTTTTATAGAGAAGAAGGACGATACATTCACGGATGGTTTTTTTATGCTACCTGTGTCTCGAGCATAAAAGTTCATTTCGATTATTTGTTTTTTCGCAAATCAGTTTAATACAGGTGTGAAATTGGTACATGACATGATTTTGACCTACAGATCAACCATAAACCGTGATGAGTAAAGATGTTTGAATGTTGGGTATACAGATTCATCCTCTGCTCACCAATCCCCATCGTCGTGTTCGTTACTCACTGTCTCTGCTTTGTGTCCATCAGTTTGTGGCTCAGCCCAACTGCCAGCAGCTGCTGGCCTCGCGGTGGTACGATGAGTTCCCTGGCTGGCGCCGGCGCCACTGGGCCGGCAAGCTCATCACGTGCATCATCATCGGCCTCCTCTTCCCCGTCTTCTCGCTCTGCTACCTGGTGGCGCCCAAGAGCCGCTACGGCCTCTTCATCCGCAAGCCCTTTATCAAGTTCATCTGCCACACGGCCTCCTACCTGACCTTCCTCTTCCTGCTGCTGCTCGCCTCCCAGCTGGTCGCTTCCACGGACCCCCAGCGGCAGGGCCCGGGGCCCACGGTCGTAGAGTGGATGATCCTGCCCTGGGTCCTAGGTACGGTCCTAGGTCCTGGCCTCCAGTCCGAGGACCAAAGTTATAGGACACATGTCCTGCACGTGCTGACCCAGAGTGTCCTGCACATGCTGACCCAGAGTCTCCTCTGACAGGTTTCATATGGACGGAAATCAAGCAGATGTGGGATGGAGGGTTTCAGGACTACATCCACGACTGGTGGAACCTGATGGACTTTGTTATGAACTCTCTGTACCTGGCAACCATTTCCCTCAAGATGGTTGCATATTTCAAGGTAACCTCCGTTACAATAGCCACATTAGAATATCCTTTAAAGGCAAAGAGAACAAAAAAACATTTTGTATTATAATTATTATACTTCTTACTACTTTCCTTGTTTTACTGCTAATAATAACAGTAATAATAAACCTCATCTACTTCCTCTTCTGTTCAGTACAGTGGATGTAAGCCCAGGGAGAGCTGGGAGATGTGGCACCCGACGCTGGTGGCCGAGGCCGTGTTCGCCATCGCCAACATCTTCAGCTCGCTGCGGCTCATCTCGCTCTTCACGGCCAACTCGCACCTGGGTCCGCTGCAGATCTCGCTGGGCCGCATGCTACTCGACATTCTGAAGTTCCTCTTCATCTACTGCCTGGTGCTGCTGGCCTTCGCCAATGGCCTCAACCAGCTGTACTTCTACTACGAGACGCCGGCAACCCAGCACAACCAGTGCAAGGGCATCCGCTGCGAGAAACAGAACAACGCCTTCTCCACGTGAGTGCGCACACACACACACACACACACACACAGTCTGCATAGGGAACTGTAGGCTGTGGCCTATGCCAAGATATCAGTATGATGATTAAACTGCATGCTACAATTTTCCTAATCTCAGCAATTCACTTTTATAGCTGTCATTATGAAAACATGGAAGAGCTTTGTTTATGTAACTACTGTGGTTAGATAAACTCAGGTGGCACCAACGACATCCGATCGGTCTGACCGACTCCCCCACAAATTTGTGCCAATCGACAATGAACTGCAGCCGTTATATAATCCTACGTAACGTACCAATGCGCAGACCGGAATCAGCCGATCTGTTTTATCTTTCTCTGCCTTTACCTTCTCTTTCCTTGGTTCTACATTCTCTACCTTTTAGGCTGTTCGAGACTTTGCAGTCCTTGTTCTGGTCCGTGTTCGGGCTGATCAATCTGTACGTGACCAACGTCGGGCCGGACCATAAGTTCACGGAGTTCGTGGGGGCCACCATGTTCGGCACGTACAACGTCATCTCCTTGGTGGTTCTACTCAACATGCTCATCGCCATGATGAACAACTCCTACCAGCACATCGCTGTACGTGTTGCCTGAAGCCGCTGGGCCCGTCTCTATAATTCATGTTATTCCTTTATGGTTTTGAGAATAAATTGGTATGACAGGATGGTGAATGCCGTGATTTATCCATCATGCCTGTTGTTTATTGTAGGATCACGCTGACATTGAGTGGAAATTTGCCAGGACTAAATTGTGGATGAGTTATTTTGAGGAAGGAGGCACTTTACCACCACCTTTCAACATTATCCCCAGTCCGAAGTCCATATGGTACCTTGTTACCTGGATTAAGATACACGTTTTCAAGGCAAAATCGAAGAGAACCGAGTCGTTTGGGGTGCTGGGGGTGAGTTCGCCTTGAATGTTTCCATATCTCCTGTGAACATTGTCTTTGTTAAAACCAAATAGTTTCATAACGAACTTTACATGGCTACCTCAAGCTTTGAAATTGATTCTTGAGGGTGAGTGGTTTTAATTCTCTAGATGAATGTAGTTCTTTGTGTGCTGGCCTTCTGGTTAATTTGCATTATGAGATGTATGTGAAGAGAGTGGGTTCAACATGGAGAATAAATGAACTTTGTTCTCTACACCCTTATATAACCTTGAAGAATAGCATTTATTTTAGAGTTTAATGACGTTACCAGACACTGGAGCCACAGAAGCCTGAGCAAATGTGAACTGCATGCTGGATTCGCCCTCCTCCTTTTTGCTCGTAAATAAGAAGAACTGCAAGGTGAACAGATCATTCTGTGAAGTTACAGAGGCCAAAACGGAGCCACATAGACCTCAAGGGGTGGTGGTAGCTCCCTGGTTAAGGCACTTGACTAGTAATCAGAAGGTTGTTGGTTCAAACCCCACCTGCCAAGTTGCCACTGTTGGGCCCCTGAGTAAGAGCCCTTAACCCTCACCTGCTCAAGATGTATTCAGTCACAATTGTAAGTCGCTTTGGATAAAAGCGTCAGCCGTAAAACACTACAGCTAAACTTTAAGACATTCCCATGGAAAGGACGTGTAACCAACATACCTCATCCTGTGCCCTACTAATCAACAATTTTCATTATTTTTATATATTTGGTTTGCTTTAGAGAAGAGCAGCTGAAAAAGTAAGACTGAGTCACCAGTATCAGGTCAGTTAAAGTCACTGCTTTTGCAGTAGTTTTCTCTTGCATGGCTGTTTAAGAACTGTCACTACAAAGGGACAAAGCCTGCTCCCTGTGTCTGTGCTGCTGCCACTCATTTGAATACCGCCACTCGCTCTGCATGCAGGAGGTGCTGAGGAACCTGGTGAAGAGATACGTGGCAGCAATGATCAGAGACGCCAAGACAGAGGAGGGGCTCACAGAAGAGAACTTCAAGGTAACGAGAGGTTCAAAATGCACATTTTGTAGGTTATGAAGAAGACTAGAATTTCACTTTCAGTGTGATGAAAGCAAAATATGAGAGTTGATCCGAAAGCATGGTTCTCGGGCGGAATTCTCCCCTGCTGTGTGGTCACCGGCTTTTGCTTCACAGGAACTGAAGCAGGACATCTCCAGCTTTCGCTATGAGGTGCTGCGGATGATGAAGACCAACCGCACATGTGTTCCTGGGCCTATACCGGCATCATCATCCTCGGACTCTTCACGACCAGAAATTTTGGTCCAGAAGACTGCAGCACTGCAGCGGATGTGCATCCCTGGGGTGGGCGGGGTGAATTGTGGGGAGGAGCCTGCCGCTGGTCTCCCCAACGGCACTACCACTCCCCTGCCCGACACTCCCACCAAGGAAAAGGCCAAGAAGGGTTTTCCCAAGAACCTCTCTGACTTTGTCTTGTTCCAAAAGCCCAGCAGACCCAACAACTCCAGCTCCAACACAGATGACATCTACGCAGTCTCAGAGGAGGCGGGAGAATCAGATACTGACCAGTCTGATCACAGTGACGAGGAGGGGTGCGAGCACTCATTGGCCAAGCCATATATGGGTGAGGAGAATAAGCCAACGTGCCTGTCTGAGGAAGGAGAACATGATCTGGGAGAACCGATTGCCTCTCTGGCCGCAGACCGGAAATCCTCTCTTTCACCTCCAGACACCTAACCTGAGCACGTTCTGATGAGCAAGATCATCTTTTAGGGCCGGTATGGCCCAGTCCGCGTGCACTGTTGTGAGGTGTGGGGGTGGACCTGCACGTGTCACCTGGCACCTGTCTGAGGTCCTTCCAAAATCTCAGACATTCTTCCAAAGTCTCAGGGAAAGCCAGGGTCTGTAGCCGTCGCCAGCTCTGCTGTAATGGACAAAGTGCAAATATATTCGTCATGTTCAGCTTCAGAACCTGACAGCATCACCAGTATATATCTGTGCAGAACACACTCATCAAAGAGCAGCCTGAGCGATCGAGTGAACATTTGCCTGTTTGTTTGTTTTCTTTTGGCTTCTTAGATTCTTTCCCAAAAGAATCGTGGTGTTAAGATCATCTTAACTGGGAGAGAGAGTGTTGATTGTAAAACTCGCTCTACCACTTAAAGATGATCTTTGTGTTACGATGCTTGTGGCAAAGCCATTCCTGGTTTGTTAGATAGCTCTGCTCCCCATCATCTGGGCACATCAGTCTTTCTAGTCAGGTAAAGGCGACTCCAGGTGCGGAAGTTGACAGAGGCAGAAACCTCAGCTATAACCTTATAAGATTACTGTCACTTACAATGAGGACATGTTGCTACTACCTTATGCTTTGCCTTATTTTAAAGCAATAGTGCCCCCCCCCCAAAAAAAAAAAAATTCTCTGCTCTGCCTGGTTTTTGCCAGTGCACCACGCTATTTGACTATAGAACATTAATCACTTATATAGACACAGAGCAAACTTGATGAATATTTAGATATTACCTATTTCGGTTGTGTGTATCAGACTTACCGGCTGTTGTGGTTTGAAACCCTTGCAAAAGCGGTTTGGTTATACAGCTCTGCAGTAACGTGATTCCCTGATGGTTTTACCTAAACATTCGGACGGTAACGTGTGCACCAGCAATTGCCTTTAACAATTCTGATTAACATATTGTGCATGACATACACGTCACACGTGTACATGTGTATTGAAGTATTGTTACTGCAAAATAAACACTTCATAATGGCAATGTGTGATACATTTAAGATTTGTGTATATTTTAACCCAGAATTGCGATGTCTATCAGGGAGTATATCAAACAATATTTTTTCAGATAATTTTTCGTTCGACGAATTTCTTTTTTTCCCCCCAACAAATGCAGAAAAGTGCAGCACGTATGACACTCGTTAGCTCCTGCGGTCGGGATGAATCACGCTGGAGCTGGCTCTGCTTCTGGGGGTTTGCTGCCACCTTGTGGAAGCTGTTAAAAATACGACCCAAATTCCAGGATGGAAACTTTGCTGTCCGCCTCCTTCTGCCATGGAAACACGGAACGTGCGTTATCGTGCCTTAATTAATGTAACTTTTACTCTGCGTGCTTTAGCAATTGCCATGTGGCAGCATGACGGGAGAACCCTGATCCAGTACTGATCGAGGGTTGCTGAAATCTTAATGAGAAGTACAGGAACTTCGCCCATGTGGAGAATCTTTTTGATGTGGGTTTCCTCACGACTCGGTTAGCGTAGATGCATTTCCAGAGAGCTGGGGGCAAGAGCGCCATCAGAGCGCTTTGTTATTCCAGATGCTATGAAGGTCAGTACGAAAACGTTCAATGCCACTGAGGGCCATAGCACTGACAGTGTTAGGCTTTTTTTTAATTGTTTTTGATGCTCCACTGTAGCTAGTGAAATTCAGGAACTTTCGCACGCTATGTTGTCCTTTGCAATTCTACAGTTTATTGTTAAGATAGAGGTTTCAACAATAAGTTCGATCTTGTGAACATTGTAAGGATAGTTTTTTTTTTGTTTTTCCACTGTGCATGTAAATTCTTCACGTCACACTTCACATGAGCAGCCAGCAGTAGGTTTCGTTCACAGCTTGCGTATATTAGGTGGGTATTTACTGCTGTTTACTTTGCTCTGTCCCTCAGCCCTCGGTCCCCCGCAGCAGTGCCCAGCCGTAAAACGAGCAGCTCTTAAAATCTGAAAGATGTCGAAAGAGAGAGAAACAAAGAATCAAAGTTCCACACTCAAAAATGCAATTCTGCTCAATAAATAAACAAAAATAAATAAATAAACAAACAATACTCCAGATTTATGTTCAAACATATGTATCTGTATCACAGTCACCTTCAGATTATTCAGTGAATCTCCTCTTGCTGCTGGCTGTTTGTCAGATACATTCTCTCTCACAGAGCTTCGACACATCTATATATATATTGCTCACATATACGCTGATATTTATGTTCTTTCTGGAAATCAAATCTTTGGAGGCACTTTGCTAAGGCTGTAAAGCTGACTGACACGTTTAAAGTGGACCCAGGACATCTAGTTTTGGGTTTTCTCATTCCTCAGCCTCTTGTGTAGATTTGCCATCCTGAGCCAAGACATTTGTCATGCACATTGCAGTGAAATATATTACTGCGGCTTTGTCACAAGAGGGAGCCCCGGATTTCAGCCCATCTCAAATGTGCACAACTTCCTCATCACTTGCAGAGAGTGGCGCGAGTGTGTGCTGCATCCATGACCCCATGACCCAGTCAGAAGACTTTTGCTCGTCAGGGCCGACACCCGGAGAGCAGCTCGCAGTTGGGGGGGGGGGTCACGGGCAGCTCTGGTGCTCTTGAGCACAGCTGTGCACTTGCTCGATCAGGGTTAGCTCCTCCTTCCTCGTGTTGAGACTAACTGCCAGCACTGGGGATTTTCTTGGAGGGAAAAAAAAGACTTGTCTGTTTTCCTGGCAAATACACATGGTGCTAATGATAGATTAAGAGACTTGGGCAGAACAGAAATGTTTCTTGAATAACCACAAAAAGATTGAAGAACAACAATTGTTTGTAATATGTTATTATGTTCTTCTGACTGCAGGCGCACATTGCTTTAATTCAAATTAAAGGAGCATTACAAGAAAATAATAATAATAATACATTTGAAACAAACCTCAAAGTGCTACAGAGTAAAATCACCATTACAGAAATGCATAAAACCAGCAGTTTCTTTTAAGAATAGTAAAATCTGCTAAAAAGAAATGTTTTAAGAAAATAACGATCTCCGGTGTTTAATCAAGCAATATTAAATGTAGATCTTATTTGAGGTGTCCATTTTGTAAGGTTGTGCAGTTGTTCAGATTTTATAAATATAAATCTTAATGTAAATAATACTTATCACTCCTGATTCCTAAAGAGAACTTGTTTCATTCACATCTTAATGTCACAGCACAATTTTCATGTTTACAGTGAATACTGACAAGGCTTTTAAAAAGTCTTTTTATGATTTAAAAGTATTCTAAAGTACAAGAAGTGGTTTCAGATCTAATCAGCACAGTGACCATGACCATCTCCAAACCCAGCTCCACTCCCCCCCCCCTCCCACTCCCACCAGTGCAAAGCTTATTTAGTGTTTAGGTGAAGCTAAGCTCCAGCAGGCTCGCTGGAGAACAGGAGAGGCTGGTGGAGTCACTTGGCCGGGTGGTGCGAGCTTTCCTATAAAAGCACCGTCCTCCCCCTGCCCCAGCCCATTTCTCTCCTGCACTCCTGCAGAAAGAGGCCAGGATGAAGCTCCTCTTCGCAGCTACCTTTGCGTTCTTTGTGCTCTCTGCCTTAGACCATGTGGACTCTTCCGCGTACGATAAAATAGTGGCTCACAGCCGCATAAGAGCAAAGAAAGAAGGGTAAGGCAATTTCCTTTATAAGATGAGTTCAGTCATAGGCATTCAATGAAAGCCAGTAAGGTTAGTGATTTATTTTAGCCACCAGTCTGTGAAAAATTTGGTTCTTTGCATGTTCCTGATTACTATTTCTCTCAAGAACACAGTTTGGTTGGGAGATAAATCAGACTAATATTGAATAAATTTGAATTTTCCTTTTTAAATGATCTCCAACTGGTTGTGGTGAAAGGATTTTTTATTATTTTACTGATTTGCTTTTAACATTAAGGTGAATCATATTAAACAAGAAATCCACATTTTATGGCCACACTTTGGTTTGTTAGACATCCTGAGGTTCTTCAGCTTTACCTGCAGTTCTGAATTCATGTTGTGTCTCGCTCCTCTCACTTTTGCTTCTCTCAGACCAAATGTGTGCGCCCTTCAACAAGTGGTCGGAACCAAGAAGAAGTACTTCAGCACGTGTCGTAACTGGTACCAGGGATCCATCTGTGGGAGAAAAGCGTAAGTGGGGGAACGTTTTAGCTTTCCCGAATAACCTGTCTGCTGGGACGGATTTTGCGGGGTTAGAGGTGAGAGGTTATCTTCCCCCGTGGGGGGGGTTTGACCGAAGGTTTCCGGTAGACCGCCGTTTTCCACTATAATACGAGGCTTGTTCTTGTGTCTCGTTCTTGGTGTGTGCCGTTTTTCTGAAACCACCTGTGTGAAAGCCAGCATCACTGAAGTGTATTAATGTGCATGTGGTCAACGGCAGTAAGGAAAACAGATGTTTTGAACTGCCTCATAGCCGGTTATATTTCACATCTCAGACAATTCACTCTACATGGAGCACTGTGTCACCACCAGGAGTTGTAGAGTCTCAACTGCTATAAAGCGCAAAGGTCTACACACAGGGCTCATTACCAGTGATCAAAGACGGCGGCAGAACAGGCTCAAAACACTGGGGCTGTGCCCAAACAGCTCATTTTGAAATTCCCACCCACAGGCAAAGATCTGTCCACTAGATATAAGTATGGTTGAAGTCAGTTTTCCAATACCGAGTAGGTGTTTGGAAAGTCCTCTGACATAACAGAGCAAACAGTGACAGAAAACTTCACAGAAACCCCTCACCGTAGCAAAATAAAACCCATGGAACACATTACAAGAAATTACACACAGCAAAGCTGTGAGGAGACATGTCAGGACATGTTTGGTGGTGTCTGACTACCCAATAAATCCACTGACTACATCAAAATAAGGATCATAAAACACACAGCAAAGTCCCTCACAGAACAGACTAGTAAGGAAGAAGCCTGGGGCTTTGGAGGTGATTACGGTCAGCCACGAATGTTGATTCATGTTGGGTCTGTGATTCCTCTGGTTTCCATTTCTTTTTCCATGGTTGGAAAAGGAAGCCTGGGGGAGAGTTAAAGTGCTATGACGACTCTTCCAGTGCTCTTGGTCTTGCCCCGGCGCCAATCCTCAAACTTGGAGCTTTGCCAAACCAGAAGGTCCCCTCTGCTCTGGAACCGTTTTAGTTTTTCTGCTGCTCTTGCACTTTTGTTACCGTGGGGAGATGAACACGCTACTCAGCGTCTGACACGTTCCTGCAAACTCAGCGAGTGGCGGCGAGTACACACCTGAGAGGTAATTACGAATGTTCACTTCAGGCTAAGCTGGTAGCCTTGTTTGGATTTCCCTGGTTCAGCTTCAACTTAAAATAGAATGAATATAAGCATAGCTCATACTACATTTATTTTTGAGCAGCTTGCAGACATTGTTGTCCTAAGGTCCCTTCATGCCATAGATCGTCTCTTTGTAGTTGGCTCCAGTACAGCCAGTTATATCTTTCCCAGCTACTGATGAGTTGGATCAAATGTGATTCTGTAGACAGGTCTCTGCTTTCTTCTAGGAAATGAACAACAAATGCATTGACCATGTGATTTTCGGTCCACACTAAATATATACATGTTCTTCGGATTTTAGCATATTTCACCTTTGGACATTCCGTAATTAATTTAGAATGACTGCTCATTCAATTACTAGGGAAAAATGTGTCAGTAAAAGGAAACTCTGAGCTCTGAGTCTTAGATGGCAGTCATCCAGCAGCACCCTGCCAGAGGGAGTCAGGCTTCACTCCTCGCGTGGGATAAGGGCTTAAAACACTCTTGTTCTCCTCTGGCTAAACGTCTGGAAGTGCAATAGACACGGCAATGATCTCACCACAAGGCTTCTTGCCCTCCTTCTAGTTCAGTGCTCTTTAAAGCTCCTTCCACAGTGAAAAGAGGCAATGGGCCATGACCCTCTTCCAGATGGTTCTTCCCTGGTTCCTCTCAGTTCTTGTGGCTCCTCTGCAATGCCAGTATGGTGAAAGTAACTTTGAACTCTTCGTTTGTTTATTTTTTTCTGGGCTCATTATTGTTCCTGTGTGCTCCGCTTCGAGCATGTCTGTCCCACACAGGTTGTTCCTGGAGCCTCCAGGTTGATTTGTCTAGCCATGTTAAGAAAACATATGGAATCTTTTATTGATGTGGAGGCCTCCCAGGACTGCAGCCCGCTGACCTTTGGCCTGTACCACCCCCACATGTGCGCACACACACACACACACACACACACACACACACACACGCATCGCATATGTGTGCATGCTGTAAAGTACATTGACACAAACCTCTTTACCATCACCACAGATAACATAT
>JAOYMR010000012.1:925063-945329 GCA_025802075.1 Tenebrosternarchus preto | reverse complement strand
TATATATAAATAATTTTTTTTTGCCCCGCATTAATGTTTCAAATAATGTTTTTACTGTAACCACATACATACATAACACTATAACCCTTAATGAAGGGGTAGTAGTGGTTATCCTCTAAAAAAAAGGCCTAAGCTGTGAATTAAATCCCCACTATAATCTAAATAATCTAAGACAAACTAGATTTGTGCCCAATATGAGTAATTTTTAAAAGCATTTTTTTCTTTTATAAACAAAGCAATACAGTGTATGGTATATTAAATATTAATGGATATGCGAATTTCCAGGCATTGTAACTAACAATTACACCATTCAAACCAAAAGTTTTCTTTTGGTCTTCTGGTTGGAAATTTCATTTCGATTTACCATGGTAAACCCAAATAATGTCCCTGACGTTAACCACATCGCTGGTGTGGTTGAACAGTTTGACTACAAAGACAACATTTTATGTGCTAATAATGTGCTAGGTTATGTAATGCTAGGGCAACATACTTTCTCAAACCTTGGGGTTACATACCATGTTTATATAACCCAACCGTTGATGGGGACCATATGAAAACATGGTATGGTTGGAAAAATAAATCAAGCCATGGTGTCCATAAAGCTTGTTTAGCTTGTAATGCTAAGAGAAAGAAAAGGGCCCCAGGAAAGTAAGAGCATTTATTTATTGAAATCTCCTGAAACTGCTGTGCCATTACACTGGGGCGTATGTTTCAGAGCCATGTGCTACTTCGTGCACAAACCATGATTACGCCTGGTTGATGTTGGTTGGATTCATTTTTGTTCGTTTTCTGCGTAGCTCTGTGCTATACGAGTGTTGTCCAGGATACATGAAGCTGGATGGCATGCGTGGATGTCCTGCTGGTAAGTAGCTTAGTCCTGTTGGACACTGCAAATACTGAATTATGTTGAGCTTCGCAAAATTATAATAAGTTATTATCTGTTTTGAGACATTTTACATAACTGCATTATTAACTGTCTAATCACAATACCTGCCAATAGCAGTAGTTTTGGGCAGGAAGATGGAAGCTCAGATGTATAGACAGTTATGATGGAACTTCCACCACATGAGATGAACTTCCACCACATGAGATGAACTTCCACCACATGAGATGAACCCAGCCTGTCCACTGTCATTTTTCTTCAGTTGCTCCAATCGACAATGTGTACGGCACCCTTGGCCTGGTGAACGCGGTCACCACACAGCAGTACTCCGCCATGTCGAAACTGAGGGAGGAGATCGAGGGAGCAGGGTCGTACACTTTCTTCTCCCCCAGTAACGAGGCTTGGGATCTTCTAGATGCGGTATTAAAACTCCCCGTCCTGTAATATTATGTTCAAAAGAACATGGCAATTAGAGAACTTGAGCTAGTTGGAAGCGTGTTTCTAATCAGCAAACAGAAGCTGCCCTCAAAGAACTGAGAACTTGTACCAATATACTGTGTATAAAACCTTGTTTTGCTATTAAGGTTGAGTCACTTTGAGTCACTTATATACCATGAATGTGGTATATAAGCAACGTTTTTACTATTTGATGGCCTTTAGCAAAGCGAGAAAGGGATAAATGAATCAACAAATGTCCTGTCTGGAAATCTTGGATAATGTTTAGAGTTTCTTTGATTAGAGTTACTGTCTATCTGATATCACAAGGAATGTGCCGGTGATTTTGATTTCGTATGAATGAAGTTATGAATGAAAACATCCTAATACCTAGTTTACCAACTTTATAAAGTTGAAACTTTTCAAATGTGAGATCCTGTCAGCTACTGACGTCTTTTATATAATTTTGCTGGCTGGCCTGATGTCCTCTGTGCTCAACAGGAAGTGAGGAGCGCTTTAGTGAGCAATGTTAACATCGAGCTTTACAATGCTCTGCATTACCATATGGCCAACAAACGCTTCCTAACCAAAGACTTGAAGAACGGACTGGCCATCAACTCCATGTACAACGACCTGAGCCTGCACATCAACCACTACCCCAATGGCGTAAGTATGTTTAAATGTCCTTTGGAGTATTCAAAGGACATATGCCCAATGTTGTAAGTAAAGTGTACTATAAATTACACTAAATCTATTCACACTACTTCATATGGGAAGTTTGGTATGTTTCTTCTGTTCTGTAGATAGTCACAGTGAACTGTGCTAGGATCATTTACGGGAACCAGGTTGCCACCAACGGTGTGGTGCACGTCATCGACCGTGTCATCACTGCCGTGGGCAACACCATTCAGGATGTGATTGACGTTGATGATGACCTGAGTTCCCTCAACGTAAGTTTCTCTCCCCGGGTCTGTTGGCTATGGAGGGTTAACATTATTTGAACTACCATTCTACTTTGGTTAAGTTCATACTCAGTATTTCTTTTCTAGACTGTCAGAACCTAAGCCACTTTTGTAATAGTGCTCTAAAGTATCCCTGTTCACAGAACTCTTCCAAACAACTTCCAAACAATTCTCCTTGTACTCCATCTTTCTCCAAACGTTAGTGCTTCACCCATTCTGTTCTCTTTTCCTTGACTAGATGTTACATCTGTCTCATTCCAGAATGTAGCTACTGCCTCTGGCCTTATGGACAAGCTTGGGCAACCAGGCCACCTCACTCTGTTCGCCCCCACCAATGAAGCCTTCTCGAAGCTGGATAGAGAGGTCTTGGACAGACTTATGGGTGACAAAGGTGCTCTCCAAGGTAAACCAGTGCGCTGAAGGCGAGAACCCTAGCACCTCCCTGGAACAAATTTCCCACACAAAGAGTGAACAAAAGCTACTTTCACCAGATTAGAGGAAATATTATGTCCTTGTGATGTTGGCGGTCATGACATCACAGTGGGCCTTTCTAACCCTTCAGTGCAGTGAAGCAGGGTGTTATGACTGCCTTGTGCCAGTGAAGCAGGGTGTTATGACTGCCTCGTGCCATGTTTGCTGATTTGAGTCAACGGAGAGTGCTGCTCTTAAGCAGACAGCACGTTTTGTGGATCTGGAGCTCTCAGCCAGTTGACAACCAGTAGGAAAAGCACATTTAAGTTCTTAAGGATGTCAGAAAATTTCACCCACCACCCAGATCTTACACTTAAATGCATTAAAGGCATTAACATCTGTGCTCAAGAACTTTGTTTTCAGAACAATTGCTTTAACTGTTGATCACATGAGGACATTTTCCAGTCTTAGGTACAGCTGGATCTATTGCTGCAGTACTGAACTGACTGTGCCAAAGGAAATGTGCACCTTTATGTCCAAAAATTTTAAAAAATATTCTAGCATATTTTTTTATTAAATAAAATGAATATACACAATCATTCTGCTTTGTTAAGTATAGGGATGTGTTAGACAGATCGTACAAAACTGATTCTAACCAAACTTTAAGCTCTACAACAAACTCAGCTGCAGTTGGTTGCAGTGATGTTCAGCAGTGCTGCAGTGTAAATTTTTAGCACTGAAGTACAATCAAATGGATCATGCAGTGAGCCAAGAGCAGGGAGGCAGGAAACAGCTGAAGGTTTTACTGGCCAGTGAAGACTAGCAGTGTCAGATACATTTCATT
This sequence comes from Tenebrosternarchus preto, assembly GCA_025802075.1. Classification (NCBI taxonomy): domain Eukaryota; kingdom Metazoa; phylum Chordata; class Actinopteri; order Gymnotiformes; family Apteronotidae; genus Tenebrosternarchus; species Tenebrosternarchus preto. The sequence continues at coordinate 941,794 of JAOYMR010000012.1, read as the reverse complement.
TTTAGTGGTCCCTCATCAACCGTTGACTGGGACAACTCCATATGGAATGGAATAGAACGCAGTGTTTGACACATGCCCTCTTCAAGGAGCCCAAGGCTCCCAGGGACACCCGGGTTTATTGGCTGATACATGCATTGCTTGCTGGAGATACAAATGACATCATACTTGAGCGTTGGTGAGGGGTAGAAACAAAAAAAACGAACAGTGGAAAACGCTGCCCAAAATGTACACGTCGTGTTCAAGATATATTTAAGCCTGACTGAACAATATTTACACAAATCAGGCAGAAAAACAACTGGTTTTAATCCACGTCAAAGTATTTTCATCCTGGTTTTCCAGTTCTAAATCATGCATCTACAGGAAGTGACCTCCGATCCTTTTTTTTCCCCCCGACAGCTCTGCTCAAATATCACCTGTTAGACTCAGTGCAGTGCTCAGAAGCTATTATGACAGGAACTTCGTACGAGACTCTGGAGGGAACCAACATCGAGATTGGCTGTGATGGAGACAGCCTCACTGTCAACGGCGTCAAGATGGTACTGAGGAAGGACATCGTCACGACCAACGGTGTCATCCACCTCATCGACCAGGTCCTCATACCAGACTCAGGTTAGCATCCGCACATCTTAAGCATCTGGTTCTTATTCAGCAGACAGTGCTCTGTAGTCCGAGTAATTACATCCCGGACTGAGTTCTGATCAGCCGCCGTGATTTTGTTTCGAAGCAAAACAGGCAATGGAGCTGGTGGGCCCCTCACAGTCCACCTTCGGTGATATGGTGTCAGAGTTGGGTCTCTCAGCTGCCATGAAACCACACGCAGAATACACTCTCCTGGCTCCAGTCAACACAGCCTTCACCGGTGGGTGGTTCTCAGACGACTCCCAGACATAACGGCCTCTTTTGGCTGGATGTTCTACCTTTTCTGAATTCACTCACTAAATTATTGGTTCCATCTTCTACTCCGAGGTTATCCCACATACCACAACACTCCCTCTTGTTTGGGGTGAATCACTCCTCTTCTTCTTCAGAAACATTGTTTTCCCCTCTTTTTTGGTATCTCTCCAGTTGCTTTAGGTAATGAATCAGTAGGTGTGTAAATATTTTGTTCACACTCACCATGGATAGGGGGAAAAAAAACCATGGCTTACAATAACAGATACTTTGGCTCAGCAAACAGAAGCTACACTTAAGTTTGCAACTTTTTCTAGTGAAACTCAATGTGCATCAGCAGGTCCTGTCGGCCATCTGAAGTACAAAAGCATTTTTGGTTTGTTGAGACATTCTCCATGTGTCCAGCATACAGCATTTCTACTCCTGCAGTAAAGCTGTAACCTCCCTAGAGGCTGGTCTGCACAGCTCACCCTTCCTCTGTAAATGCAGTGTATTTATGATTAATGGCTGTGTTAAATCAGTCGTCATTTGGCATTTACAGGTTATTTTACATCATTTACGGGCATGTTATAGGGTAACGATAGTGCCCCAGGCAACAGTAACTGAAAACTCAGTATTAACTCCAAAAACTGCTGACTGGACCCAAAAAAAGAGTCTACTTTAGTTGTTGGATGGCATTATGTATAAGAGTAAAGTAGTTATGCTTAATTTAGTGGAGGTCACAGTTTGGATGATTTCATGTGCAAGTCCCACAAGTGTTGATGTCACTAAAGAGAGAGTAATTCTCCGCACTTCTCCTCTTTTCCCTGGACGTGTAACATAGATGAGGTCATGGCCATGGATCAGCGCTTCCTGAAGATCATCCTGGAGAACCACATTCTGAAGAGCAAAATTGTGCTAAGCGAGCTCTTCAATGGCCAGCGCCTCGAGACCTTGGCAGGGAAGTTCGTCAGGGTGTTTGTCTACCGCACGGTTAGTGTCCTCGCAGCATCCAGTTGTTTTGGAATATTAAAAAAAGAAATATTTAAGGAGATAGCGCTAACATTAGTTTGGATTTACTCAGCAGGTGTTTTTGTTTGAAGTCTCACTTTATCTGTGTGTTAGCTGATTATTATTGGTTGAGTTTGATCAGTTTATCGGTTTGCACTTTGTTCTATCGGTTATAGGTTTGTAGATTTTGTTCTGATCTTGAAGCACCAAAAACTACAAAAACTGCTGTAATTTCTGAATGGGGATTTAAAATAGATATTATAATGTAAACCCAAAGCAAAGAAATGACAGAGTGAGGAAGCATTTCTTTAAATGCATAAACCGATGTTGCATCAGTCGTCAGTCTCACTGAAGTCTAACACTGTATTACTGACACATTGATGCGTGATCTTAGCAGAACAAGACTGGAGGCCTCCAATGGTCCATGATGATGTCCTAATATGACTAAACCGCTAATGTGAATGAGACGTGTCTCATGCTTCAAAATGTATAGTAGAGGCCACACCTCTTTTAAAACTGCCTTGTCTGTTGTAAAAAGGCCGTCTGTATCGAGAATGCCTGCTTGATTCGAGGAAGCAAAGAGGGAAACAAGGGAGCCATCCATGTCATGAAAACACTGATCAAACCAGCCGAAGCCACCATGTTCAAACTGCTGACCGACAACGGAGGCTTCAAGTAAGAAATGGCACTTGAGTATGGAGCATAGTGTATACAGTATTTAGATATTTTCACTTGAGTATGGAGCATAGTGTATACAGTATTTAGATGTTTTCACTGGAGTATGGAGCATAGTCTATACAGTATTTAGATATTTTCATTTGAGTAAAATGTCAGTTGTATGATGAGTTGTTCTGCAGTGTGAATTATATTTTGTTATTGTACAACATGGGTGTTATTGTCAGACTCTTAAGCAAAAATGGGATCTGGGGGCGGTTGAATGTGAGACTATAATCGGCAACATATTTGCAGGATCTTTTTGTCTCTCATGGAGTCGGCTGGGCTCACCAACATATTGAAGCAGGAGGGGGATTTCACACTGTTTGCTCCATCTGATGAGGCTCTTGCTGCTCTCAGCCAGAGAGACCTATCCATTCTGAAAAGTGAGAAGTAAATTTTGGTAGCATTTTACATTTAAAAAACCTCTTCACGGTGTAAGTAGGTACTTACAACATAGTATAAATAGTAACACTGTGTAACAACAGTGTTTACATAAAGGAACACAGTATCAGTGTCTACTCAGAAAATACAGTCAGTTGTTATTTGCAATCTATTACACAGTAGTTAATGTTATAACTACACTATGTAATGTTGAAATGATAAATGTTGTTTATCTGTTTCATTAGTGAAGGGTTAGGTGAAGATACCCTAGGAGTTATCTTTTTAAGTTGCAGTAGCTTGACTGTGAGTTGTTTCTAATGTCTCCTCGTTCTGTTTAGGTGACCCCAATGCTCTCAGGGCTATCCTACTGTACCACTTCAGCAATGGCGTCTTCATTGGTGGAGGTCTGGAGACTGGAGTCACCAACCTCCTCAAGTCTCTCCAGGGCAGTAACCTCAAAGTCCTCTATGTAAGTCCGTTCAAGCACAACGGTTCCACTGCCACGTTTAGTTTTTGTCATGTCTCTCTGCAAGCGAGGAGCCTTAATGCAAACTGGATCTCCAGAACGTGCAGTCTTGCACCAGCAGGACTGACCAATGGTTTATGAAATGGGAGTGTTTTAAAGCTTAATGTGCTTGAAGGTTCAATGAAAGGACATTTTTGTGGATTACTTGACTCCACGTGTCAGGCTATATCAAGGCATTCCAGGCCCGTTTATGCCTGCCAAACCCAGTATTCCTTTCTTGATAGAAAGGGAGAGAAAATGCTCTGCTCCATTTGATGCGTAGGAAGAGATGAACAACTTACAGAACACATCACACCTACTTTAAAGTTGAAAGGACACAGATGACAGGATAAAAGACAATTCGTGTTAATCTCATTACGGAGGAGGACATTCCATTTGCTTCAGATTTTTATGATGTACACAGATGTTCATGGGTTCCTTATACACATCTTACAAACACAAAGCATACAGTCACTGTTATACTACAGAACAGAGCCACAGTGGGGGGGATATGCATGGAAATTTTAGGAATTGCATGACATTCCTTTTTGTTGTTCTATGGCAGGCAAACGAGTCCATGCAGGTGAATTCTGTGCAAGTCCCTGAGCAGGATCTCATGGCTACCAATGGGGTCATTCACTTTGTCAAGAGCCTCCTGTATCCTGAAGGTGTGGAATGCAACACTTTTCACAAAACAAAAACAAAAAAAACACCAGCAGTAACTAATCAGGACAGCAATGTCAAATTAAAGTATCAACGTAAATAGATTTAAATGTAAATGATCTGAATATCATTTTACAGATATTCCAGTAGGAAACCAGGAGCTTCTCACCCTCCTGAGAAGGATCATCAAGTATATTCAGATCAAGGTAAAACTCCACTACTTGACATAGGAATCTGGAACGCTCTCTCCTTAGTTACAGATGTACCCTTGAGAGCTGTTCGTTTATTGGCAAACACTATTTTGTTGATGCTAGACTTTATGCTATGAGTTCATTTACTTCTTTCTCACCTTTTCATGTATCAATATGACTTTAGTAATGAAGAATTGTTCACTATGTTTAATACAGCAGCAAACAGGTTTCACTCAGACCCATTTTGAGAAGTCTGAAGATTCATCACATCTGACTTACTTTTATCATGGTTGATTAGTGCTGAACTTCCACTCATTAATATGTATTTTATGTATCAGTTTGTATCAGGATACAGGTTTCAGGAGATTCCTCTGACCTTCATGAGTAAGTATATAATACATCAAATTGCACTTTACATTTGCATTTATTCGTTTTTACTATTTTTACAAGTGTCTCTCAATGTTTCCTTTCCTCAAAATTGTTTGTTTCATTTGCTTTCAGAGCGAATCATCACAGGTAATATTTGGTGGTGAAGACACTGACACTGACACTGAATAATACAGAATAAAAACATTTATTATAAATAAATCAGGAGATTTATTTATTGGTCTTATGTTGAGAACATTTTGTGTTATTTGTTTTTTTTTATAGTTTCTGAGAGAGAGCCCACTATTACTAAAGTTACTCGAGTCATTGAAGGAGAACCATCCATCACCAAGGTTACAAGGGTCATCGAAGGGGAGCCAAGCATCACCAAGGTTACGAGGGTCATCGAAGGGGAGCCAAGCATCACCAAGGTTACGAGGGTCATCGAAGGGGAGCCGAGTTTTACTAAAGTTACCCGAGTCATTGAAGGTAAAAGTATTTTGCTCTCATTAAATAGCAAAAACCTGTGACATGGGTATCAAACATTTTAAAATGATTATAAATGAAATGGTACTACTCTTAGTGATGTTAATGAAATATGTTTTACTTATAATTCATGTGCCCCAGTACTGAACATGCAGAGGTGAAGGTTTAACCCTAGTCCTTTAAATGATACCATAAGTCATGGTGTAGCATATTTACCCTAAAGTATCCATTACCACCTTGTGCTCTGGGAACGTGGACGGGATTAACTATGCTTAATGTTCTGCACCAACAGGTCCTGAATACTTGGTCAGCAGCTCCTCCAATGTGGAGCTTTATGGTAGTGTGATGTCTTGAGCAACATTTTCTTTGAGCATGCTGATAGTGGGACTAAAAAGTATAGGCCTATTCTCATCATTTTTTCCCCCTCACAAACTTGGGTTTACAATTAACGATTAACAGCTCCGTTTCTCCCTTCTGTGATAGTGACTCTACACCTGCAACTTGATCTCAGAGAAGATTCGTAGGAATCCTACACTTATTAGCATTAGCAATTCTGGATTATGATGTTGTATGGAGAGCTAAAAAACACCTATGACTGCTAAACACACTAAACCATAGCATATGTAACTTTTCAAATTCCTACGAATTTGCCACCATGAGACAGTGCTGTGTTCTTTTGGGTCCTGAAATATGATGGAGAGGCACATTTTCCTGTAGACATATTCTCTTACAAGTCCTGTCCCAGTTCTCACTCCTCTGTAACTAAGTTTTAATGCACGTGTTAATGAAATCTAACTGGTTTTCCTGCCCAGGGTCCGATGCAGATTTCACGACCTTGAACATAGACTCAGAGAGGCTTAAAGGTGAGCTACGTCTATATTGCAGTGATAACTAATAATACGCAAAATATTGATGACTAACACTTGTGTTTTCTGATTGAATTATCTGCAGAGGGATCAAGAAGAATTCCTGGAAGGCGGGTGCCAGGTAAAGTCTTGAGAATTAATTACAATATATGAGAATTAAGTAATATATATATATATATTTTTTTTACAATAGTACCACAGTTATTAGTTGCATCAGTTCCATTTGCAGCATAGATAAAACAGAAGGACTTTTCTAGCAACTATGAACGTTACGAATTATTACTTAGCTGAAATCTCTATTAACAGCAGGCAGAGGTTCCCACTTGTGATGTTATGGTGATCCTTGCAAAACCGCAAAATGTGTTCATGTACTAAGTGACCTAATGAAGTGACCATCAGTCATTTCCTCCATGTCTGCTTTTCAGCTGGAGTCAGGAGAAGGACCCGCATGACCAGCCATGCCCAGACACAGTAGAAGGACAAACAAGGGCCTTAAATGTTTAAAGTAAAACAAAGGTTCGAGGGAATCAACACCATGGAATCACTTTGTTTAAGAAAATAAAAGTGAACTCCCCTAATGAGATGATTTCAGATCAGTGCTGTTGGAACTTGGTTTAAACCAAATATAGAGACAAATGCAATATTGATGATCAGTATTTGTTGTTTTTTTACCAGGGAGTAATTTGTGTTTAAATATATCTGGTTAAAACAGGGATGTTAAAAGGTCCCTCTGTATATAAATATCTTTTAAAGAATGTTTTGTGGAGGGTTGCATTAAAAACAACAGACTGTTGCAGAAAACTCACTTAGGATCTCATGTGATAAACAAGATAGAAATTAAGCATGTATCTATAAAGTCTGTGCATGTGAAACACCTGTGAATTTGCTGCAACAGATCTGTTTCTGGGAACACCTATGTGTCCAGGTTTTGTTGGATTGAGGTTTAATTCTGCATGGCCAAAGATTTTATGGTGCTCCTGTTCTGTATTTTATTATTTTTTTTCATTAAAGAATAAAATTGTTTGCAACATTTTGATAAAAAAAAAGCCTACTTTCTCTATGACTGATCATTCAGAGACTGTAGTCTTCTCCCTTTTCTGTTTTTTTAAATCACCTTTACATTTGACAAAGCGCGTGCCAAAAATGGAATAGAATGGAGCAGAATAGAACATTTAATTATCCGAATTTACACAGTTTGAGAAATAACAGCTTAGTATAAAACCAACCTCTGATATACTTTATTAGGTCTTAGATGTGATGTTAACAGCTAAAGAAGGGAGGTGCTGAGCACGGAGAAACACGCGACGTTTCTTTTTACTTTCGTTTTTACACCAAATGGCAACAGGCAACATTCTCCGCGATATAAAAAAACCCGACAAAGACCGACAATGACACAGTGACATGCACACGCTTATATACGCACACGCAGGACACACCACAGGTGTGACAGATGACTATAACTAGGCTAACATTCACAACCACGCCAACACACACACACACACACACACACACAGACGCGCACGCAGACAAACACACACGCACACCTAACAGACACGACGCGCACACCTTCACACGGACACGCCCACACAGATACGGGCCAAGGAAGGATACAAGAGCGGCCACCATGACAGACGTGTTTGGAAGGCATTCACACATGTTCTTATATGCACACATGAAATGATCCATGCCAGCGTCTGTAGTCTGGGTCTACCGCCTGTTATAACAGATAGGACAGCCTGAGGCTTCAGCTGTCCAGTTGTATTTCAACACTTTGTGATATTCGTGAGATTTAAGAACATAACACTGCAGTGTATGTCAGTGTAAATATGTCTAGGACAAATGTCAAGATTCAGAACTGAGATGGGGAACAGTGCATTTTTGTCATCAGAAATACAGTATATTACTTGAGTATTTATGAGTTGGTAGTTTCTATTTAAGGCTGTGTGACTAGAGAATATACTATGAAGAAAAAAGTTTAAGAAGGATGTGAGAACGCAGTAGTTTAGGAAGTTGTCATTTGACCAATCTAGATTAATTCTAAATCCACTTATTATAATAAGTACGTTAGTCACCCAATCAGAGCTGGATATGAAACAAACAAAAACATATATTAACACAAACACAAATTTAAAGACATGGTTTCTGATATGAACCTTCAATTCAATTTGCCTGGAATGACAACACCTATTCTTTTTTTTTTTTTTTTCACTGAACGCCAACGCTGATCTCTTGATATTTCAGGCTATGAACTGGAAACAGAGATCCTTATCTTGGTTGTGCTTCAGATGTTGTGTTTGGATCTCACGTTTGGGCCCAGTTTGGATCTCACGTTTGGGCCCAGTTTGGATCTCACGTTTGGGCCCAGTTTGGATCTCACGTTTGGGCCCAGTTCTATGCATAACACTAGCTGCTCCAACAATGTCCTTTACCGTTACAGAACATATTCAAAGGCACTGAACAGTGCAGCTCGCTCAAAGTCTTCAGCATGAGCCAGGCAGGCTAAGACCTTGAGAAGCTTCTCCTTTTATATGTTGGCAACACTCTCCTCTGCTCTCGCCACACCACTGTAAATCTAAACTTGCTGTTAGGAAAATATGTTGTTTACATCAACAATGAATTACACAGCTCTTAATGTAGCTCTAACCCAGTTAACTGGGAACTCACTTTAAAGCCTAAATGCAAGCTTAATTATTTTCATAGGTCACCATTGTATAACATTCCCACCAAGACTAACAAACTTTTTATGTTTGTTTTTATTTAAATAAACTTTGGCTTGAATAAATAAAGCATTAATAGATGTATAATTGGCATTGGTGATATGAAAGAGTGAATACGCTACTTTTCTGCACCACAGATGAGTGTTGGTTATTCACTAGAAATGAGGTAATGGTGTCACTATTGTTCACCCGTGTTGTTACCCAGTACACAGAGCATTCCACCAAACATCTGTGCTTTTAGCTCCAAAGAACTGATACAAGTGCGATAAGTGTTTTTCAACACCAGCAACTAAAATCTCGGTCATCACTGGTATTTTATTGAAAAAGGAAAGCTGAGCGATTCTGGAACTTTCGACCTGTGTCATCATCTAGATGATTATGCCCTTTTGCCGGATGAGTTGGAATGATCTAGCCATGTAGACGAACCCAAGCCAAACACGGCTGTCCTGTCAAAGCCATATTACTGGAGCAGACCCCAGCAGAGCAGTATTATCCACTTAAACACTGAACTGGACTACATACAAGACTCTTCACTGAATACTGTGGCAGGGCAGTAGTTTCACAGAGCAGTGCAAACTGGCTGCCTTTGAAGAATATGGCACTCACTGTGCAAACTGCATGGTTTTTTGATAGCGCCTGAGCTGTTTTAGACTAATTAATTAATTAATTAATTAATTAATTGTGGCACCTATTTTATAACTGTGGGTTGTCATCTGGCTTTTGTCAGGACCTTCACCATAACGCCAACTTGCAAGACACAGTGTGCCGAACTGAGTCCCCCTTTTTGCCAACCCTGTGACATAATAAACTATGAGAATAGTTTATTTTTTAGTATCTCGCCCAGTGACTATGATAATATTCATCACATGATGCACTCTGGATTTTGTTCAGAGTCCTTTTTTTTGGAAGAAAGCCTTTTTCATTTGGCACAGATGGTTTGCATGTCCTGAACATGTTGCTGATTCAGGGTCAGATGCTTGTCAGAGTTAAGCAAGCCTATGGAGGACCACGCAGGCAAATGGTCACAAGAATCACATCATAACTTCTCCTGCTCTTTCAACCTTTAAATGTGTCATTTTAGGATTCGATGGGAATCAGATGTCAAAGACCATCTGACTTGAATTTGACAATTTTGTTTGCCTTACGATTTGGCTCAGTGATTTTATGCATGGCATGTGTGTCATTTTGTGGGAATTGTTGTCTATGGAACTCCCTGAAGCAAGTATTGTAAATAATCATATGGATGTGATTAACATTTATTGACGTGTTTTTACGTATTTTTAAATATGGATTGACGTCTATATGAGACATTTGTGATTAGTCAGCGCACTGATCAAAAGTACTTGGTCTTTGCTAATTAATGATTCTTAAAGGTTTTGCATTATTTATTATAACACGAGACAGACAGTGGACATATGTGATGTTTTATTTGAGTTTATCCAGGAATTACTTCAGGTACAGACAGAAGAGGTCAAAGTGCAGACAAAACCAAACACGGGCAAATACATAAATATACACCAGAATGTAAACGGTTAAAAGTGGTGCAAAAACCAAGACACGAAGACTAAAGGAACAGAGACATGCACTGTATCCATGCAAGACTTCTCAAAGATTACAGTAGGGATGTAAACGAAACCCTTCAATAGACCAAAAACAAAGAACATTTAAGGCAGTTGTGTCAGGGCGGAGCAAGTGTCTATGCGGACCAATCAGGTTCAACAGAATTGGAACAGCGTGTCCTGAGGCGGACACTCTCGGAGATTTATTATACGATTCAGAACATATGCTGTCGGAACATTTAGTTTCACAAATACCGTAAAATTATAACACTAAAGTTCTTGTTAAGTTTGTCAGGGTGGATAAGACCTCAGAAAATGCATCTTCAACCTTCATCTGGAGCACTCTCATCCTATGCCATAACCTATTTTTCATTGGACAGACATCACCGATCCAACCCATGTATATTCTTCCTGGTCCAAACTATTATAGAACATATCATAACTTTCCCATGTGAACCCTTGTTCTAAAGTTTGGCAGTTTGGTGACATAAGGAAAAACTGAGGATGTACATAAAAATGAATAAAATACCACGGAAAAACTTGTTTTTTTTTGCCCATGATTATGTCCCAGTATGTTCTTACTCTGATATAAACATGCTCGTCCCTGACACTGCCTCCAAACACGCCCACTTCATCTCTGCAGATTCTTTGCGTGGTGTACCAAAGAAAATCTCCAGAGAGTTTCCCGTGAACCTCGCAGAATCCAATATTCCATGTGACTTAAGCATGTGGCTGGACAGTTGACCGCGAGAGCACGGCCACACATATGGCTCTCGCGAAATGGACGCGTTTTCCCGCCGCATACTTAACGATGTCTCCCTGGCGTGACCACAGAGCCTCTGAGGCCCAGAGGAACAAATGTGTTATTGCACTCTGTTTCCAACGGGTTCATAGTGACAGAACGTCCATTCTGATGCGTCTCTCTAGTTACGTAATCTCTGCTTGTTATGTTCCCCCCATCACATGACTTCTCCTCTATTATTTAAAGATGAAACGAGAAAAAAAACCTCCACAGACTATTGGATTTCAACGATGCCTCCTTGGTGCATTTTTGTCATCCTCGTTACAGTAAAAGTACAGGGGCCGTGTTTACAAAGAGTAACTTTTATAGTTCAATTCCATTATGGATAAATCTGTAGTATAGCTGATGCACATAAAAACAAGTGTTATCTGGTTGATCTCTGAACTGAACATATTATATGCGTTTTTATTTATATTTATTCATATTCATACAGAGAAATGCTGTACCACAGTGCAGAGCCTCTTGTACTGACACACTTTGTTTAACCAACATTGTTTTGCACCAAATCCATTTTAGATTAGATAAAGTTATTTTACTGTAATTCCTCATAATTGTAACCATTTCTCACCTTCCAGTGACAAAGCCTCCCCATCTTGGGACTAAAAGATGACAACAAGCCACCTGTTTGCCCCATGCAAACTGGTTCCTGATGTCAGAACACACTTGATACTATAAAAGTGCTTCGTTCTGTCTCCACTCCCCTCTCCCCAAGACCCAAACTGAAGATCTGCCAAACAAATAAATAAACAAATAAATAACTGACTGAAGTTGGAAAAAAGTAATAAAAAATGTTTAAAAAAAGAGCTCAGACGGCTTAATCTCTCTCCAGGTGCTGTTGCCAGGCGACCTGAGGTTGACTGAGCCAAATCGCTTTGTTGAGGTGTCCAAAAAGAGTAAATGTCCAGAAGTAGAGGAGAAGTCTTGCTCTAGGATTTAGTTTCTTATCAAACACTCGGTTATCCAGAATAAGGAGGGGGGAAAAAAAAACAATGCTTGCTTGAGAAAGAGAGAGAAGGGCCTTTCATTTCTTAGCAGAGCATTCAGTCTTTAATAGTGAAGTTAGTCATTAGATATTGATGTGGAACAGCCATTTTATAGGGCAAAGCTTATATTCCTTTTCATTTAACATATTGTTTTGGGGTAAAGGATACCAGGCTCTTTTTGTATAATTACAGATAGGCAACAATCTTTTTTTACAACTCCTGCCCTCCCTGTTGTGTTATTTAAGAGAATTCCATTGTCAGTAAAGTAAAATGTACAAAATAAAAGTTTATGCTCTGAGGTGTGAGAGATATTCCCCAAATCTTTTAATAGATTTAACAAAGAAAGTGGGATGAACTGTGCCAAAACGTTTTCTTAAAAGAACATTAAAATGAACAGGTTCTGTGGTGCTTCCTCTGACCTATCAACACACACACACACACACACACACACACAGACTGTTCTGTTGAGGTGGGTAACATGCATCGCCTCCTGGCTTGCAGTACAGGATTTCCTGCTTTGCATGCAGACATTTTGAAGGATGGAGGGCCTGACTTTCAAAGAGCAGTTTACTTTCCCAGACCTCAGCTCTGGCAGGAGAATTCTTGTTCTCCTCAGGCCTGGGGGAATACGCTGGGGAGAAAAAAAGCAGGGTGAGGAGGCACCCCAAAGAGGAGCCACCGTTCTAGAAGATCCTGAACCTCTAGCTCTTTTCCAGATGTGTGTTAATTCAACTCCCTTATACTACACACACATATTTTTTTTCCTCTTGACTGGATCGATGAGATGAAGAATTAAAGAAGCAATAATGAAGAACTTAATTTTGTCAGGATAAAAAGGAATAACATGGCAGTGGAAGTGCAACGGAAAAAACACAAACTCAAAATGAGCAGGAGACTCAACACGTGAAACACTGTGCACTCTATGGTCTAAACAGGTATGTGCCATTAAGGTATAATTTCTCTCTTACTGATTTTGACTAAAAGATTTTTTCCTCAGATCTTTTGTTAATTTAACTGTAAAAAAAAAGTCCATGAGTTTTGCTGTGTGTGGGCAGTATCTTTTCAGTAGTGCCCCATCACTGAAGCTTAAGTAATCAAAACCCTGTTGTGTTTGAGACAGTGATGATGTTTCTTACAAAACAAAACAAACACGTTGTCTAAATGAAGTGTGAAAGGCAAACATACACACCTGCTACACATCAGTGAAGAAAATAAAAGCACCCTGGAAAAGTATTTATGAGGCCTCTTACATTCAAGGACCATGGAAGATGTCTGCACAATAGAAGAAATGTTGTTGACTTTCATAATGCAGCAATCTTGTATGTGCCATGAATGTACAGAAAGGGTGTGGTAGAGAAGAATGTTTTGCCCCAAGGGAGGGTTTGTCATTTATAGTAACTGCTGCTACATTCGTGTGTGTGTACTGATTCACCAGAGCTACAAAGGAGAACCGCTGTAGGTCACAAAAGAGATGCCATGAAGGAGAAGGTGTCTAATGAATGTTGGCACTTGGTGTTCAAGCACAGTGTGCTCCACAGGGGCCTTACAGTCTCCACGGCCATGTTTGTGTCATGTGGCCCTTCATCCGTGAACATCGATTCCCAGAATGCCTTGCCCAGGTACCAGAGATCACAATCATTGGAGTTTTAATCAGTTGCACCGGTTTCTATTTTGTTATTTAAGATGGCATTTCCTTTTGGCATTTCCTTTTTGTAAGGTATTGCCATGTCGTTCATGTGTGCTGAATGTTTTCTTTGGGTTGTTTTTTGTTTGTTTGTTTTTGGACCTAAGTTGTTAAACTGTTATTTGCACCAGTGCCTACGCCCATTTTGTAAATTTACTCGAACTGTTAATTCTCATCTCCAACCTTCACATATTAATGTATATACATTTGTACCCTGTATTCATTTTGAGCTGCATGTGCTCATGGTTTATGTTTATGTCATGCTATAAGTAGAGCCTAGTCTACAAAACTCATCAACATTCAACAGTGTTCCTATCGCATTACGGTTTGAACTGGCCCTAAAAACATTCTAATCAGTTCTAAAAGATTCAGTCTTTATCATTAAATTCTTCAGCATGAGATCAAAGTTATATTATTGCGTTGCATCACAGACCCAAGATACCCAAAGATGGATTCTATGAAGTTGCAGTAAAACCAATATAGGACAGGAAAAATGTTCATAAATGCACTACATCTTCAGCTTAAAGCACTTCTAATCCACTTAAATGCTGTATAGCCAAGTAAATAATGAATAATCACTAGGCGTTCTAACCTTACCTCTTGACATTTTATTTCTCTATCAGGTCCAGGCATGTTCCAAGCAGATGTCTGTAGCTCTGTGGTTAAAAGGTCTTATGATGGTCACGTCACATGTTGGATTGTTCTTCACTATTGGCTGCTGCAACCTTCCTGATTGAGAGCAGATTTCCAAGTCTTTTCACATAGATTGAGAGGAATATTTGATGCATGCCCACACAATCACAGACATGTGTGTCCACACTCTAATCTAAATTTTGTCTATATTTGATTCTAAAGAATCTGTTAACTGATAGTCACTTCTCAAAATGGAAATGGTAATGGAGAGGTAAAGTGATTATTGGAATTTCACTCCAGTTCTCAGAATCAGGGTTAGGAATTCAGTCCCTGGTGTTATGAAAAGCCACTGTTTGAATTTCAGGTGGCGAGTAGTAAAGCAATTATTTTACAATCAACTAAACTTTAAAAATGTAAAAAAAATGTAAAAAAAAATGGCCATTTTCTTGGCATTTTTGCCAGCCAAACATTCCTTCCCGTTTACTTCATGCTGGACTGTTGCCATGACGTCCTTGAACCCAGTTTTTTGGGAAGTAAACATTGGAGGAGTTTATGAAAACAGCTTTTCACGACCTCTAAAGAATCCCTCTTCACACTGATGAAAAGTCAAGCACTGTGCAGCCTGTGCGCTCAGGAAAGGCTCCCCCCTTCCTCCCTGCAGGCTACTGGAACAACCATCGACGGAGTCCCGTGTGAGAGCTTACATCACAGCTACATTAACGGCATGGCAAAGGATGATGTCACCATGTTCCATAAGGTTTCCTGTACCCGTTTCACATGTAATAAATATACATGAATATCAAGAGATGAACCTTGACCTGCTTGAACTATCTGAAACTCTCTCGTTATAAATCTGAACTCTCTATAAAATCAACATGACTGTGAATCACTCTCTCAACATTGTGCAAGATTCCCCAGAAAGTTTACTGAACTCAGATTGCTTTTCCTTGTAATTTTCATGTGGTAATATAGCTCGGTTAGATGCCTCTACACAATCAACCCTTGAGTCAGTACTTTTAAAGACACTTTTGGTGTCTGGCTCATTCCTCGAACCTCATGGTATAACACACCTGATTCAACTTATCAGGTCATTATTATATTATATTATATAACAAGACAAAAATACAAACAAATGTTTTCCATGGGGACACCAGAACAGGGATTGCTGTCCACAGGCTTGACACAGAAACATTTCGCTTAAAGATGTCCAACAAGCCAGTTGTAAACAGCCTGAAGGAAAGCGCTGTAGCTTCAGTCAGGATGTCAACAAGAAGAGCCGTGAATACAGCTGGATCAAGCATGGGTACTAGAGTAACCGGGACAACCAGGCCACACAAAAACATCTTTTAATCCATGTCACACCCGACACATCACTGTTATATATGTGTTATCTTACAGCATACTATGACCAAATGTTAGGATTCTATCTTTTTGTTCTTTTGAATGTTAATTGCTGTCATACAGTAACAAAAAGACAATGAAGTATAGACAGGACGTTCCTCACCTATTGAACATTTGAATTCCTAAACATTCAGACTGTCTGTAAAAGTTGTTTATAACTGTTTAACTGTCCCGTGCTTGTGCATTACAGCATGACCATAATGAAAAAATCCATTTTGGCATGAACTGGACTGTGCATGGCCTACCATATTATCTGAAGACTTACATGAACACACTCAGTATTTTTAAAGTGCTGCTGTGATGTCCCCTCCCCCCTCCCCTCTCCTCTACCCTCCTTCTTTAAGAAGTTCAGAAGCTTCAGAGCAAGCTGAGCCATGTAGATGGAGACATCTCGCGCCGCCCAGGGCCAGCTTTCCACCGGGGGACACATCTTGAATTCGCCGAGGCCTGCAGCTCGCCGTAGCACAGCCCCATTCCAGCTCCCCACCTCACACCTCCCCCCAGGTCAGCGGCAACTATACACTCACTGAGCAGGAGAGCTGTCTGATCAGCAGGTCCTGGTTTCTCCTCACAGTTCAGCTGCTGAAGATGTCATTCACTTCCCTGTCATTATTTAGATGGTACTGGAGCACCTGTTCTTACCCCATCAGGGATAAGTGGCTGAACTTTGATTGACGAGCTTTTTCTCATTTCTCTCACTGTGCAGTACACCAGTTCATGTTCTGCCCCAGCGATCGATGCATCAACCGTTGTTTAGGAACTCCAGCCTCACTTGTTGTGAGTCACATTTTCTTCAGCCAAAGAAATGTATCTCCAAAAACATTCAGAAGGTATCTCCAAAAACATTCAGAAGGTATCTCCAAAAACATTCAGAAGGTATCTCCAAAAGCTCACGG